>JAWNBB010012664.1:0-13292 GCA_036325645.1 Balantidium ctenopharyngodoni
GGGGATTGGGGATTGGGGATTGGGCCCAATCCCCAATCCCCACCTTTTATTATTCTCGTTGTTAAAACATACTTCCAATAAGAAAATACTATTTGTCCCCCTTCCTCCTCCTCCTCCTCCTCCTTCATCCACCATCTTCCTTTGCCAATCCCTTCTGTTCAAATACATGAACAACCGAGATACACAAGATATCTTAACGCAATCTCATAAAATAAACATAATCACAAAATAAATAAATTAAATCCTATTCCCATATAAACATCCAACAATTATTTTTGTTATTATTTCCTTATTATTCAGTCTCTCCTCCCTCTTGGATAGCAAAGATGAATAATATTATAATAATAATTATATTACGTCAAACAACTTAATGCAAGCCATCAAACCCCGTGACCAGTTCCATCCTGAATTTCCAAACTCAGACCGTCTTACCCCTCCGAAAGCATATCACGAAAATAAAAAATATAACTCAAGTTCCTCAAACCCCCAAATGATAAGGTTTCCAAAGCAAGCCTGTTTCAACCGTATCGACATTTATAATGAAATCTTCGAAAAATCGAAAAACAAAGAAAACAAAGAAGCATCGATCCTTGAGGAGATCTACTGTATATACTCGACAAATTATAAAAAGTACTTCTGATCCAACTCATTCGGTCTTCGGTGTCAAGGGAACAAAAAGTACGCACGCGTCCCGGTTGACGCGTTCCTCAACGAAATCGGCACGTATAATAAAATAATTTTGGATAAGCTTCGTGCAAATTTATATAAGCCGAATACTGAGTCTCTCGCCATGATCAGTAATCACTTCGATACGAACATCCAACTCACGCCCATACCAAATAAGAACCGGGAGCTAATGAGTGGAATGAAAGAAAAATCAGATTTCAACGCTGCGGAGAGATCGGCAGTTATAATGAGAACTGTTGAATACACACAAGGATTGAAAACGAAAGGGATTAAAACACTGAAAGCTCAAGCTCACATGCCCGAGCAAGAAAAAAAGGAAATTTTGTACATTATGAAAAAGTCAGTGGATGTCATTCAAACATGGTGGAAAAAACGGAACTCGAAAAAACAAAATCAAAAGAAATGAAAGGACTCTCACAATGAAAACAACAAAAAATACGCAGTCTTACTCAAGAATAAAACGAATCAAGTATTATTATTATTCAATCAACTCAATTCGATTTTACAGAGAAAGGAGACTGAAACTAAGAAGAATGCACTTATGAAAATACATTGCCACAGCAAGAGAAATCAAATGAAAAATAGAAATGATGATATGAATAGAAATCCAAATAATGTTAATCGCAAGGGAAAGGGGGGTGTTAATGCAGAGGAGAATTATCAAAATAATATTAAGGATGATAAGGAGAATGACGCAGAGAATTCTATGAAGTGTAAAAGCGATAATAAATCTAAAAATCGCAACTCCAATTTAAACAATCAAAACAAGGAGGAACATGAGCTACTTAAGACAACGAACAATGAAATTGAAATCATCGCTAAAAAACCGAAATTAAACACATTCAATCAATTTCGTGCGTTTCGCACAACATTCTGTATCTGAAAAGCCGGGAAAGAGAAGGAAGAGGATGAATGAAAGAAATCCCTTCTCAATAAGGAAAGACATTGAGGTAACCCGGGAGAAGAAAGACACGAAGGTGTAAATAATAGAAAAGATTATGAGAATTATCAATGAAATCAATCAAATACAACGAAGAGGAAACTGCGGACGAGGGTAAATACCAAAGCAAGTAGGGAAAGTACAAATCGGATTGTTTGATGAACAAAATATTTTAACAAGTGGAAATGTGATACCAGCAAAACCGGAAAATCAAAGACGAATAAAGCATGCGCCGCGATTCTCCTGAAGCAACGACTGGAGGAGACAATAAAATACAGAAATTTCGTTTTTTTTAATTTAATTAAAGAACGCGTTCTCATGAAAAAGCGCACGAGAAGGGAAAGTTTAATCTCGTTGTATAAAAATCGACTTAAAACCGAGGGGAAAACAATTAAAAAACGAATCGATATCTCCCGGTATTTCAGGCTTTGGTTAAATAAAACAAAAATAATTTCATTGTTTACTATTCGAACAGCTAAGTTCATCAACCATTTAATCAGACACAATAAAATTCTGTTTTTTAATACTATGAGAACAGCACAAAAGAGGAAGCGGACATTCGAAAAAAACAAATTGGTGATCTCGTGTGGGAGAACAGCGTTGATAAACAAACACAACTCTGGAGATAATAATCAACGAATATCCTTTGAAGTACTCCGACAAAGCAATATCGATAGGAATCTCTCGAGCAATGTAATCACGAATCACCATCAAATGATAATATCAAATTCGAATGAATACAGGTATAAGAGATGGAATAAAAGTAACAACATATCCAATGCTAAGAGTAATATCGATATCATTGCCGACGCCTCTAACTACCGCAAGAACCAGTGAAAGAAGAAAATTGTATCAAGAACATCAAATATCCAAATCAATGGTATCAATAGGAAAAGCGCGCCACAGGTTAATTTCACGAGAAATAATAAAATCATCTGGAACGATAAAGTCGAATACTCCTGCTCTACCCTATTCGGGAAAACGATGATTTGCCCTGAAGACACCTTCGATATCGTTCCTTCAAAAGGGTTGAGAACCCCCTCCCTTGCGGAAACGTCGAAGAAAATAACGAAATGAATATCTGCGATTTGACTCCCTTGTAAAATAGATTTTTATCATCGCTTGATTTTGAACTACCTCTTCAAAAACAAAATAAATATTTCAAACGAAAGCTTAATATCGTTGATCAACCTCGGCAATTCAAACACTTATCAAAAGGCGCTTAAAAGGCTCTTGAACCTCAAACTGACAAAGAACGACTATTCATCTCCTAACCTTACATTCGCGAATTATATCAAAAAGTTTATCAACAAGCAAAACAACGATCAGGACAAGTCGGGATTAGACCAGCACACAATGGTCAACAACACTCAAATAGTGGAAAGGAATAAAAATATTCAACTGAAACGGTTTGATAACAAGGCTGAAGACGACGACTCGGACATTGACAGTTTAATATTTAAGAAAAGGGAAACTGATCCGAACAATGTTATAATTAGTAATAATAACCCTCAAAAATTCAATTCGAATATGAATAATTTACGGAGCGGATATCTCGGTTTTAACAATGACACACTTGATGATTTCCCCAAATCTCAACATTGAGGTCGAGGAATCCCTTGAAATGCGCGGAATAACCGGAAAGGAAACCTTGGTAATAATTTATGAAATAATAACACATTTAACTTCCATACGCCTGATAACGAATACTGTTATTCAAATAATTTCGATTCCGAGAGGAACACGAATAACAAGCAAAAAAGACAGAATTTTAATATTCCTGTTAATAACAATGATGATGTTATTATTTCTGAAAATCTGAAAAAAGTGTACAATTTGTGAACGTCGCAGACGAAGAACAAAGGCGAGGTGTTTCAGATCATGGATTATTATTATGACAAGCCGAATATTTAAGGATTATAATTAATTTAATTAAGTTGTAAAATTGAGTAAATAACTTATATATACACATATACACATATACACATATACATATCTATATCGTGATGATTTTATATTTTTGTTTCTTAACATTAAAAACTGATATTTTGTAAATGATTATTACGTTGTCCTGAGGTGTTGTATTTAAGAGTTGTTTTTGGAATGTGGAGGAGGGTATCCGGATAGAGAAGGAAGGATTGGATTGTTAAAGAAAGAGGAGAGCATATCTGTTGAGGGAGGTGAGATATAATCACGATGAATAATGCGATAATGTTGGGGATTTTAATAACGATGACTTGATAATGCTTTCGGTAATTGTGTATTTAAATGCAATGTGATATGAGGAGATGACTATCAGTTGGCTTTTATGATCATCTTAATTTTAGATGCTTAATCTTCAATTGGGGTTATTGCATTCATTTCTACTTGCAATAATTAATAGTTTCATGCCAATATGTTGCGAGATGTGGGTGGATTTAGTATTCTTGGCTAATTATTTGGGATTTGAAATAGTGATTATTTTAACTGAAGGTAATTATTGAGGGGGTAAATATGATTAATTATTAAATGGATTTTACATTTTTGAGGAAACGATAAACACGGGAGGTAATTACACCACAATCAAAATACAATTTTTCTTGGATAAAGATGTATGAATTTACATTTTAGATTGCGGAATCTGATCATTCGAAGATTGGAATTGCATTGGGTTACATGAGGTGATGAAATGCTTTGGTTATACTTCGGAGAATAATTAATAATAATATCATAAACATAAACATAATAATAATAATATTTCAAGATGGAACCACAAGCAAGAACCCGGTCCAGCTGAAAGGGAACCGTCCAGCGGGCACTCGGAGGTGCTTGCGGCGGACTAGACAACAACATACCATCGTTAAAACCCTACCAACACAAACAAATCAATTTGATAAACCATTAAACAACTCGCTACAAAAATAAAGGCCATGTTGGAAGAGTAAATCATATACACAACATAGCATATTTCCAAATGACTACAAATGTAATTCATTTGAACACACAATAATCACACTCTATTTCGATCAGGGAAAAAATTCATTCTATGCTCACTGAACTCTGGATATAACCAACAGCTATGTGGTATAAACGGAAGAATGTGGATATGATATACGAGTTTGCTTTTTTTACATAAGCATTTCGCGGTACTTTGATATTTAAAATGTGTTCTCACGATTTTTGCATAGTAAAATAACCTTGTTCCAATATATTTGCTGAGAGGAGTTTCACCGAAATAAACAATTTCTTCATTCGATAATCCACAGGGTTTATTATACTAAGTTGCTTTTAGTTATCAGGAATTACGTAACATTTTTCAGTGTTCTTCGGTTTTTTAGAAAGGTTTTCGTTGAGTGTTGTCATTTATTGAGTAATATCTTTTCACTGGTGTTTGATATGGTTACACTATACATTCACTTATTTTCCTAATTTAGAAACATTTTACAATATTCCATTCCAATTTATGAATCCTGAAACTTTCACATTTCTCTCCTCTTCCCTCCTCTTCTCTCCTCTCTCCTCTCTCCTCTCTCCTCTCTCCTCTCTCCTCCCTCCTCCTCCCTCCTCTTCTCTTCCCTCCTTTGCCTTCCCTTTCATCCTTAAACCCGTCATATTTTATTAAAAAACGTAACTTTTTAAATACGTAATGATAATAATCCTCGATAAAATCCAATAAATTTAATTAATAAGATTATCAATAAATTACAAATGATAGTCCATAATAAAAAACTCAAATTCAAAAACTCGATAATGAACTACTGAACCCTTTGCTTTCAATCCGAATCATTGGAAAAAAAATACTTGAAAGCCTCATTTTCAATGATATCACAGGTGTTTTCTTTATTATTGAATTGTATCGGTGTGTTAGTGAGTATAATATTAATAAGCATGAAAATCACCAAACACAATCAAGGGGATAGAACTGATCTTATTATTATGGGAGTAATATCCTCAGTTAACGGCATTATCATATTCATCACGGGAGCACTTTTATACCGACTCAGAAAGATTAAAGACATTAATACCAGAGCCTCTTTACATCGGGTGATCCCGGTACTCCAACTAACGATAATACTGATATGACATTACTGATTATTATATTTCTATGTTTACAACTTCCATATCTCCCAAACAAACACCAATAGCAATGTCAGTGACTCCGGGGAAGACAACGCAGACGGTACAGAAACAATCAGTATGAGCGATACGATTTTCGGACTGTTTATTTTTTACGACATTCAGGTTTATTGAATCATCTTTTTCCTTTGAATTATGCATTTATCCTACTATATCACCTTTATCTTGACAGTCGCATTGTTCATAATCACCTTGATCCTGGTGATATCACGGCATCATATCAAAGATATCATTGTAAAATATATAATACTAACCTTAATAACTCCACTGTTAATGTGCCTTCTGAACTACATTATCGAACGGAAGAAACGAATGCAATTTTACCTTAGCTCGAAAGTCGAGGAACACACCGACGTGTTCAGTGATATTATCAAAACAAAAAAAATGTTTTGAACTGTGTTCAAGTTCAACACAAGGGATGACACCGAAGATTGATACATCAATAGCAACTTCAAAAAGTCGCTTCGGAAGAAGTATTTTAATAACTTAAAACGAATTCCCATTACGAAAGAGTATGTTGCCTTTGTGAAGAAAGTCTTTTTCAATCACCTTTGCTCGGTAAACGAGTCCCTCCCGACTGAACTGAAGGAGATATTGAAGCCGCTGAAAACGGAGAGCGATGCCGATGAAGACACTAAAGCGCAAAGTATTGATAATTGATTTCATTACTTTAACAGGGCGATATTCCCGAATATCCCAAACGATAAAATCAGTACGATACCTGACTTTAATTGATCGGCTCAGAGTTCGAACTGTTTATCAGTGCAGACACACGAAAATATCCTTTGAAAAGACGTTCCCGAATATCTAAAAAACGACATCATTTACATCGGGGAAAAGCACAGCGATAAAGACAAGAATAAAAAGTTTTCCGTTTTCATCCACGCGAATCGTGAAAAAGGGTTCTGAATCTGCTCATCCTTCCTCTCGGCCAATGTTAACTTCCTCGCTCCCAGGGAAAACAAGCAAAACCAAATGAAAAAGATAGCGTGACTCACTTCGAAGATAACCCATGAGATTAAGAACCCGCTCTTCGCAATACAAAACGAACTGAATTCTTTGAAGAGTATGTTGATGTCATCGTACAATTTAAACATTTCCGAAATCATTTCCCCGATTATCAACTACTCAGAATACCTTTTGATCATCACCAAGGATTTCGAGTACATTGCGAAGGAAACTCAGAATATAAATACAATTAATTACACCTCTGCGATTGAAGCAAAGCCCTTCGAACTAGGCACTGCGCTTAATTTTTGCATAAATTGAATTAAAAAAGTAAAGCGGAAGAATAACGTGTCGATTGAGTTGAATATTGACAATGACATACAAAAAATAATACTGAACACTGATGAGATCCGCCTGAAACAGGTGATTATTAATATACTTAGTAATAGCATGAAGTTCACGAAGTACGGGAGGATCGACCTCAAATGCCGGGACATCGATGATAAATATTGAAGCATTGAAATCAAAGACACTGGCTACGGAATGAAAGAGGAAGAGGTAAAAATGTGGAACAAAGACGATGAATCTGATCAAAGAGGATGATTTATGAAAAGCACAGTTGATAATGAGATGGGGAGTGGACTTGGTTGAAGCATTATCAAAAGCTGAATAAAGGTGCTTGGAAAGGACTTTCGTTTGGAAAGTGACTTTGGTAAAGGAACAACAATCTCATTTTCAATACTCAAAAATTACGGGAACGCGAAGCCCTGCACGACTTGACCCTCGATCAATAATTCACCGACGATGAAAAATATCAAAAGTCTGAACAATGCGAGTAAGGGCGACACGATACCTTCACAGTGTATAAAACAGGATGTAAACCCGAGTGGAAACGCGCATAATTCCAATGGGAATGATACCTGTAATAACAATAATAATAGTATTACAAACAATCAAATTAATATCAACATGAACGCATCTCCTTGCTACGACAACGAGAACAACCAGGATACGAAGAGATGTGATCATATCATCGTGAAACCTCAACTCGATAGTTTCCAGGCCAGTTCAAACACCCAAAATATAATGGATCGATGGAAATCCTATTTCGAAATCTCAGTGCAACAGAACATCGCGCAGAAAGTGCCGATTAGCCGCACGAAATCAGTCATAAGCAGACATTACCTACACGCTATTTCCGAGGAAATCTGCGCGGAAAATAAGAACATCATCCTTGACGAGAGTAATAAAATACGAATCTGAGTGGTTGAAGACGAAATCACCATCCGGAAATCCCAAGTTCATTGACTGAATACCTACTGTAAAATCAACAACTTCGATGCTGTGATCGAAGACTGCGAGGATGGATTTGAGTGTTTGTATAAGATATATCGCGGGTTTAGCCTGAATAAAAAATACAGTTTTATTATCACAGATGATTCAATGAAGTTCTGAAACGGATGTTACATGGGGTCGATAATAAAAACTCTGATACATGAAAAGGTTATTTACAAGATGAAATTGTTTTGAGCGTCTGCGAATTTTTCAAATGAGGAAGGGAAAGAACTGTATTCCTGCTTCGATGCGATGTATACGAAGCCGATTTCGAATAGTAATCTTGAGGAAATATTTAATATTATCAATACTTAGAGGATTGTGAAAATGTGATTATTGTCGAAGGTGTTGAGTGATGTGAATGGAGAAAGGGGAAATGTGGATATTGGAAGAGGGAGATATTAAAGGAATTGTAATGATATTGTTAGGTTTTTGTATGGATATTTATGTGGTTGTTTTAATATAAGGATGTTGAATAAAATAAATTAATAAATAAATTAAGGTAAATTGTTGTTGTTATTTGTTAAGATATTTTTAAACTTTTAAATAAATTGTTTACTAAAGAGATATTAAATGTATCTGGTTGCAATGATACCTCGTTGGAAAAGGATAGCGTTGAAGGTAGGTGGGAATTCAGGCAGTGTTTTATTAAGGGAAGGATCAGTGTTTATGATGTGTGGTATCATTAAATTAAAAATGTTATCGTGTTGGTGATGTAATGCTATTGTATTAATGTATTTGCTGAGAGGAGTTCAGTGAAATATATTATTTCTTCACCTTATGATTTTGCGGTGTTGATATTGAGATGCTTTTAGATTATGCAATGGTCGACAAATCTTCGGGTTTGACGTTTTGAGGTTTTTGGTAAGGATGATCTTGGATGTTATAATTTGTGAAATGATAACTTATACCTGTTATTTGAAAGAGTTGTTATTTACATACCCTTGTTTTCCGGATTTAGGACATTTTACGATATGGCGGTGTTATTTAAGATGTTTTTGTTTTGCATATCCACATCGTATTTTTTGTGTTTTTTAAGTCTTTTATTCACTTCACTTGGCTTATTTTCCTCATGGAATATTATTGTTTTGACAGAAACTCCTTGACGTGAAATAATCTAAAAGAAAGTATTCGGAAGACTTTATTTATACATCCACTCTATCGCGTTGATTTGTTCTTTTGGGTTTTTGGGGTTTGAGGTAATGATACTCTATTTTATTGTTTATTAATTACAATGATCCAGATGTATTTCAATGTGGATGATGAAGGAACATTTACTCGACATTTCTGTATCATTTAACTGTGTATTATCTTAACGAAATCTCTTATCGTTTGGTATAAAATAACATTTGAATTTGTTGTTTCGACAAAGCAAGTGATAATAAAGAATTTTAACTTAATTTATATTTGTGGAATTATTCTAGACCTACTTGAATCAGTATTAAACATTGATAAAGTTTAATCGGATTATTTTAATAATAAAACGCCTTAAGGACACAAATATAATATCGATTAATGCGATTAAATTTAATGCATAAATAATAAAGGAACAAAGCAATAATCAAAGCACAAAAGTTAAAATTTCTCATTTGTGTACTCGAAATACCATCACTCAAAGCAGTAGAACTCTTCGAAATATGTTTACATTTTTATAAATAAATAATTTATTCAGTTCTTGTTTTTAGAATCTTACATTCATTTTTCTTGTTTTCGTTTATTCAAGGTCGAGAGACGGGTCTTTAGATTTAACATTTGCAAATATTAAATCGTTGACATTTGAAGAAAGGCCAATGTTCTTGGGATAATTATCCACTTTCCCACTTTCCTTAATTTAATAGAACAAGAACAATGCTTTTGTATTTAAGTTCGTTGTTTTTTATTCGGTGATTATTGTTTGGTTTATGGTATTAGATATGATTTTAATAAGTATAACGATTTAGTTATAGTAAGCCATTTCATGATTTCATTTGCTTTGAACATTGGATATTATAATCATCTTTATCTTCCAATTCAATCAACACTCGTGTTTAATCCTTGTTCAAATAGGGAGATACAATTTAGTTTGCTGTTTGAATCACATTCCTTCGACGATACTTTCACATGTACGCTTTGCAGGTAAATTGGGGTGGAAGTGATAACGATATGCTGACACACTATTCTTAATTTCTACTTAATTTACGTATTTTGGTACTTCTAAATATAAAATACTCGGTTTGTCGTCTGGTAATTCTCTTGTTCCGAACAATAAAACACCAAAGTATACGAATTCATTACCGTATTCTGTGTTATTTTTTGTGTTTTTCACATAGTTCTTTACTACCCATCTTTTTTACTTCTCCTTTCGTACCTTTGTATAAGCAACGAGCTTTTCGATCATTCGTTTTAATAACTTTAATTACACGTTCATTGCAATTTCGCTTTCCACATCAATAACAAATACTGTTATGACAGTGTATAATTTCAATTGTCTCCTGTTTAATCCTGTGTAAGCATATCCATCATCATTGGTGGTCATCTCTTCCTCTTTGTAGTTCCCTTACTCTTTTAATCTTCTCAAGATACCATTTCATTTGATAAAAACTAAACTATCATTTCATTCCCAACGAATCGAATATCCCTTATTTTCGTCATCTTCTCTTTTCATTCAATCCAACTTTCCTTTCATATTACGCTCTTTGAATCACAGCCTCTCCTTTACATTGTAATTATAATCCCATATTTAAATTATATTTTTACAAGTATATACTTAGATATTTTTATTATTTACATATAATACATTCATAATCATGTCCGACAAAATACCCATCTCAACCGAAGAAAAAAGAATAGTATTAATCTCTACTCAATTCGGAGCTTTCCTCAGCATGATCTCAAGCTTTTTCTATATTCTTATTTTCTTCTATCGAAAGGAAAAGACAAATAATATCATAATCAATTTCCAACTAAGTATATCACTATTATTACAGAGCTGATCCTATTTCATTTCCTTCAGTAAATCACAATCTAATGATTTACCTTGTTATGCTCAAACGTTTCTAACCGTCACGTTCAATTTTTCGAGTTTAATATTCACAACATCCATCGTATTTATTATGTTTTACGGCTTTGTCGATGGGAACAGATTCCTAAAAAAGGAAAATATTTTCACGATATTATTATCCATATTATCATGGGGAATTCCTATCGTTTTTGGTATTCTTTCAATGATATACGGGGAGCTCTCCCGGAACAATGTCGGCATTTGTTGGATGACGAACCAATACATTAATATAGGGTATATCATCATAAACTGGCTTCCATTCTTGATTAATTTTTACTATATTTTCTCAATGCTCTATGAAATTAGTCAGATGAGTGGGGAATACCCAAAGGAAGATCTTGAGAAAATCCGATCGACTCTGATAGGGTATTTAGTTATTCTTCTACTCACGTATGCGCCTTTTTCAATAATGGTATTACTGGTAATGTTTGAAGTTGAACTTCCATTTTTCTTTATTTTATTTTGCGAGATCAGCGAGTGTTTCACTGGGTTGGGACTATCATTAATTTATTGCTATAATAGTGTGGTTTTTAAAGAGTTAGCATTATTATTATGCTGTAATACAAAACGATTCGGTCAGGAATATCGACCTCAGGAAGGATCTCGAGAATTAGGATTCCGTTCATCTTTCTGATGAGGCAGATATAGTTAATCACTATGTTTTATAAGTTAATGGGTTAAGTTGTCTAGTCGTATGAATAGGTTTTATGTTATGCTTTATAATTAGGAGAAGGAATTCTTTAAAAGTAAAAAAAGTTATTGTTATTAAAGATATTTGGGTTGTTATAATTATTTTTTATTTAAGAACTATCAAAAGAGTAAACAGTTGATGTTTATTTTGAGTATTGTCTGTCTCTGCGGTTGAGATTGTTCGATTGTTCCAGGAGTGTCAGTACATGAGAAGATATGAGTTGATAATTTTTCAGATTTAAATATGCAAACGTGATGGTTATGATAATGAGGATTTAATTTCTGTGTTGGATTTCGTGTCGATATGCACAACTATGAGGCATTTGTGGATGAATTTTATTAATTGTTTTTGGTGATATTGGGAGGTGTTGAACATTATTTCTTTATATTGTTATCGCGCTCTCGTGGGTTGATCATAGATATTTGATCAAAAATATCATATCGATCCACTTATTGTGAAGAGGTTTTCATATGTGGAGTTTCATTTCTTTGTTCTATGTGATTCATGGTTTCAGGGCTTTTAAGTAAGGTTTTGTATTTATTGAATGATAATTTTTAATATTTGTTTTCAAGTAGTTGTACTTAAAAAACGACAAAATGATCATCATTGATAACATGTAATGTTAGGGAATGCAGTTTTAAATTGTCTTTTGATTTCGGATATCAAGCACATTATCTTATGTGGGAGTTACATTGTTTTCACTTTCTCTTCCTTCGTTTCTTTTAAACAATCATATTATGTTCATAGTTCGATTTATTCCTACTGTTCAAGTATCACAAACCTCTTCAAATCGATATTCGTTTTGATTTTGAATGATCCTTGATATGAATTACCTCGAGTTGTTCCACTGATAAAACCTCCTGTTTTAAGTAATTTTAATTGGATTGATATTAAGATCGTTATTGTTTATGGTAGGTATCATCAGCCTGTGGAAAGTATTTTTTTTATTGATTTCAATGTTATTCATTCTCGACCTCCCTTACTTCTCTTTTTAATTTACTTCCGTTGCGATATTAAACACGATCTGCATATTTTATCTTATTTTCCTTAGTCTAATGCGATTACGTTGATCTTTCGTATTAATTGTCTCGCTCTGATTTGAGGTTTTTTATCTTTTGATGCGTGTGATAAGGCATTTGTTGACTTGTGAAGCAAACGCTTTCTTTAAATTACTATTCTTCGTTTTAGTATTCGTATTCGGAAAACAAACAAGGAAATGTTTCGATAATATATTGTAATACATGAACTTAAGTCAATTAATTGAATTAATCAGCCTAGATCTCAAATACGTTGATATGAGTGTATTACCTGATTTTTCCGAGTGTTACTCCTGTTTAACCTTAATTTCAAAGATATCATTCTAAGAATTATTATTTTAATGATATTCTGAGGTGTAAAAGTTCTTTGTTTTATATGTGTTTATGATTATGTTTATAATAAAACGGTACAAGTAGGTATTGGGGATTGGGGATTGGGGATTGGGGATTGGGGATTGGGGATTGGGGATTGGGCCCAATCCCCAATCCCCAATCCCC
>JAWNBB010012670.1:0-15272 GCA_036325645.1 Balantidium ctenopharyngodoni
GGGGATTGGGGATTGGGGATTGGGCCCAATCCCCAATCCCCAATCCCCAATCCCCAGTATTATATAGGATCTATTAACTTGATTACGCTTTATATGTAGTAAATTAAGATAAATTAATATATAAATGTTAGTAAAATAGCTATCTACTCCTTTTCGCTTTTCGCTATCAATATCTTATTCAATTAACACCTGATAATATTTATTAATCTTTCTATAAACATTAATAAATGAAATCCAACATCTCCCGAAGCAAATCCCCAAAACCCCATCACAATTTAAATTCCAAAAACAACCTCTACAAACAACAATTATACGACAATATTTTCTCTCAAATCACACCAGAAGAGTACAAAGAACACCCCGAAATATCAAGCGCACTATACAATGACAAAAAACTAAATTTTAACTTTCTATCCCCAACTGACAAGCCTTTACTAATACCAACTAACGAAATCAAAGATGAAAAGACAATTAAAATAGCTTCTAAAATCAATTCATTCCGAAACATTTACTTCAACTATAACAATAAATCCAAAAACAATTGAAAATCCTTTAACTGAATCAATAAGGAGAATACGCATTTTCTCGCAGGTTACCGTAAAAATCAACAACAAAAAGTTATGTCCAAGGATGAATCCCTATTCGTCGATATTAAAAACGAATACTGCAACAAGAACATTCCACTACCCTCTTTAACCAAAAAACATAATTTGTTTAACAAAAACATTTTACTTTTAGATTTAACGGAACTCGATAATTACTTTTGATATAATCAAGGGAAAGAAGAATCAAAGAAACGAAGCTTTAATTATTTAATGAAACTCAAAGAAGATGTTCACGACAAAGAGATCATAGGCTCGGAAAACGGTCAAAAATGTGTTGTATTTAATAAACCTCAAATAAATAATTCAAATGGTATCACGAAGTTCACACCGAAAATAACCCCACAGCGAGAAAGAAAAATATTAGCTCGAGAGATAAAAAAAATATCAAGGACATGTGATACAATTGTTGAACTTGAGAATTTTTATAAAGGTAAAAATAATATTCCAGCGACTAAATTTGAAGACATGAACTTATGCCCGGAAGTACCTGAATCATATATCATCAATACTAATATGTTATCACCATTGAAACTGAAGCAAGTCTCTCGGGAATCCTCAGGTAAATTATCAACTCGTGTTGGAAGCGCGATAAAACCGTTCGAATCGATACACTCGACAAAATTACCAATGATAAATAATAATGAAAAAAGTAACCATTTCATTAATAGATTAGTCGGTGTGGAAGGGAAGAATGATAATGATAATGATAATTATAACGATAATGATCATAATTTCGTTAGGAGAGGCCTTGGGAAATCGGAATCTCAGCCTGACATTTTCAAGAACACACTTGAGAGATGATATGACAACACTAAGAATAACTGAGAATTGTCAGGGAACAATTTTACTGAGGAGTGAAGTTGCTATTTAAAGAACAAAACTAAATTCAGAGTAAACAATGATGTCAGCCAGAGAGTAATATCAAATCAACTGAATTATATGAAATCAATGGCGTTGAGAAAGGATATTATCAAGGAAGAAATCGATTTTCATTATGATAAATGAAGGAACGAAGAAATCCCTAAAAAAGATAAAGTTGCATTAGAGGATGAAAAAGGATATATTGATAATTGAAAGTGATGTGAAAGGAAGTTCAATCGTATTGTTTTCAAAAATGAAAACTAGTAAGAAATATTAATAAAATTGAGATAATGACGATACATTTTATTTGTTATTCCTACTTAAGTGAGGAAATAAGAGTGTTATTGTAAATAAAACCTGCTCATATTTGTGTAGTATTTTCATTGCTGTAAGCTTGCAATTATAAGAATTTATATAGTTTAATGCTCATGAGAGAGTTAGATTTGAATGTAAATAAATAGTAGTATTACATAATTGTAAATAAGATAATTGAGGAAATACAATTAATTATGTAAATGTGTTGGGGGGATTGTGTTGAAAACGGGTTTTGGATTTATGGAAATGAGATTAGAAGATAATAAATGATGTTGTTTATCACGGGTTTTGGATGTATGGATACAAATAAATAATGGATTCAATATGAAACATAAAAACAGATATTAAAGACGGCATCGAAGAACAGAGAGAAAAAGATTATAATGAAAGGAGATGAAACTGAATGAATGAGAAGATATATATTATAAAGAGGGATCTTTATGGATAAGAAGTAAGGAGAGAAAGTTGATGAGATGTGGGAATAAAAGACAAATGAAAATTGCCAAAGGATTTTGGAGAAAATGATGAATAGGAATAGAAAATGTTGGGTGTGTGAATCAAAAAAGAACCTTAAGGTATTCTGTCCTAAACTTCATTTCTTTTTCTGAGGAAGGGAAGATCATTATTAAGCGGGTCTGTGCAACCAAAACGAAATTAGAGAAGGTTTCACAAATAAAAACTATTATTACAAACAGATCAACTAAACACATCGTGAATAGAATATTTGTAACGCAACGAATCGAAGAAGGAGACAATATTATAATACATTGTGAACAAAAACGAGTAATTTATGATGGATTATCGCTCACGAACTCCAAACAACCGTTCACTCAATACCACCTCCCTGATAAGCAAAGTAGTAGACATACCATTAAAAGAAACAATTCCATTAAGCGATATTTAGTTACACAAAAGTCTTCCTTGTACACTTGTGTGAACATCTATCTCACTGAAGTATTCACAAAAATAATATTTATACAGCATCGCAGTTACTACAAGCTTATCCCATCTGACTCAAACATCAACACAACTCCTTTCCGAAATTCCATTTAATGGTACGATGACAATACCTTCGAAAAGTTTTCCTTCGACAACCTTTAACCGCCCTTATATAATAGAACAGATAGTTTGTCGCATAAAAATCATCATCATCATCATCATCATTATTATTTAAATAAATAAATAAAATATAAAAAGATGAAAAGAGCTCTTGGTACAAAAACTGGGAAAAAATCTTGAAGTAATATGGTTAATCGATTCCAAGAAAACAACAAATTCAAGGAAGAATACATCCCTAAAAGTATTACCTTCACCAAGCTGGAACTACCAATATTATATAGTAATTTAATCATGATTGAAGATATGAAATTCGAAAATTCAAATTATTTTATCCGAGCGAACGGCTTTATCTCTAAGAAGCTAAAGCTGTCATCTTGAAAACACGATCCTTTCTTCGATATATCCAACTGTATCTTCCGTTGATATCCCAAAACATATAACGGTAACAAAGAAAAGGTATGATCATATATACAAAAGAGAACAAACGTAAACGAAGAGGAAATCCATTTTAAATTCTCAGCCGAAATGTTTAATAATTTAGACATTGTTCAAAATAAGTTTTCCGAGCCGGTTCGCTACGGTGATAATATCATGTTGATGCATGAAAACACGCGAATGTTTGTAAAGTTCCTTCCGCAATCGAAGAAACTTATTTGATCAAACCATGACTCAGAAGCAACTTTATTCAGCGTTGAACCAGCTTCGGATATTATGCTAAACGATAATCAAATATTAAAAACCGGTCAACCGATCAAATTAAAAATCGCGTGGTTCGCCTATGCAAATAAGAACTTACTGTTTGGGCTTCGTTTCCCATATTCAAACGATAATATTAATAATAAACCAAAAGAAAAATGAAAAGAATTCGATTTGAACAATAACCAAGATGAATACAATTCTGATTTGGATGACGTTTCCGGGGAAGAAGAAGATAACGAGATGAATTATTTCAGTCACGAGGAGAAGAAATACCTACGTGAGCCTGAATTAATCGTTGAAGAAAACTCTTCAATGAAATGGAGATTCATGCTTTATTCACCTTTTACAACAAATGAAAATTTAATTATTTATGGCGATTTCGTACAAATATTCCATTGCCACACTAATTCAGTCTTAACAATTCGTAATTTGCAGAACCTGAAAACAAAGGGGAGCAAAACAAAGGAATACGCTACAATAAGCAATGAAATCGACGATAACGATAGCGAAATCTCATGAGCAAGCGATAGTAATTTCAGTGAAAAAGATAACGAGGAATTCAATTTCACCAACTCGCCGATCACCGCGGATTTCTATTTAAAACACTCTCCTTCTATTAGCACGACATCACATGATGTGAATTCAACGTGGGTTTTAGAGAATATTTTCCCATTGATGAAGCACCAATCTTTCATTCGTTACTATGAAAATATGAAATTGGACACATATCACATGATATTCAGAATAAAAAATTTTAAAACGAATAAAATATTATCAATCCAAGCCTTTGATCTCCAGAACACGATATGAGAGGATAAAGTGGATAAACAAGGTATCTGAGAAGGAGGGGAAAGGAACTGAGGCAAGACTTATCGATTTACTTTAATCGAAGATTCAATTGAAAAGGAAATTATATCGGATAGTCAAATTATCAATGAGGGGTATCAGTACTCTTTGTTCGGGTTTCACAAAACAATTAAATCAAGCACGTACTATTCAAGCCGCCCTGAAAAGAACGACTTCCTTCGAATATTTCATATTTCTACAAATTCGTATTTGAAAATAATCCCTTGAAGCAATCTCGAAAGCCATAAACACAACACGAATATCCACACTGACAGTCCCATGAGCTTTGATGATTGAACAAGATGCGTAATCACCCTCACGAATTACCCTGAAGAAAAAGAAGTGTTTAAAATAATATCAATCAACACTTCCTCTCAGTGGAAGTTCAGGTTTCTGAATAGCTGATACTATTGACTCAAGTGAATCACTTATAACATTGAAGAAACAAGAGCGGATATCTCCTTCAAAAATATTAAGTTTAAAAAATTAAAAATGATCCGCTTCATCCTTGATAAACTCGTCAAGTTTACCATGAATAAATTTATCAATAAATTTTCAAACGAAACTAACTTTAACACGGTTGTTCGGAACCGTCAGACATGAATATCCAACTTTGGATACACAGAACTTCTGTTTTTCCGATTCATCTATTGCTTCTGGATAAAGGAAGATCAGGCTATTCCCGAGAACACAAACCAATTTTTATTGAAAACAAACCCCGAGATCATGCGAGAATATAAAATAGAAAGGTTAATCCGACTGAATAAGTTATTAGCGGGTATAAATAATTCGAATGAGGAATTCGGAGGTGTGAACAGTTTGGAAAGAGACGATAAAATATTATGAGTAATGTATAAATTTACGAAATTGATTTTCGAGTTCACGATTGTCTATTGCAAGGATAACGAGGAAATAAAGAACGAGTTATACCAGTACTGATACGTGTTCTTTTTGTTCATGAACACAATCGAGTCATGTCTATATGCAATGATCGAAATATTTAAAAACAACGAGAAGATCCTTCACTCCCTGATATGAGACTGCAGGCAAAACCCGAACTTCGAAAGCACTTTGCATTTGTTACATTTCATGTATTTTCGGGAAGATGAGGAGTATAAAACAAATAACAACAATAATAATAATAATATTATTATTAAAAACGACGAGGATGAACCTCAGATGAACGAGGAAAGTGAAATGGATCAACACGACGAGAACGTGATAGAGAGTAATAATCAATCAAATATCATTAACAGCAGCGATCTCAACGAGGAAGACGATATCGATGTTTGCATACTTAGCAGTAGAAGACAAAACAAGTTTCTTCCGTTTTCGAAGTTGAGGAAAGAAAATAAGAATTTTAATCTTATTGATTTAGTGTTTAAATTTATTCAGCACTCAAGATACGAGGATGAGAGTGAGGAATCGAGTAAAATAAACAAGTTAAAATTAAATGCTTTCATTAGGTCGGACCTTACAATTTCGTTTATTTTCAGGGAAAAATATTTTGAACTCTGAAACAGCCTTGTACAAATAAAAGGAGGGGTTAATATACTAGAAAATCAAAGATGTATTGTCGAGAAAATTATACACAGCGCCCCGGATAACGACGACGTGTTCCTTCTAAACCCAACTTTCAAAGGACAGAGTAACAAACCTTGTTGAAAGGAATTATTTTACAACATCGCCGAACAAAATCCTGATGAAAATATTCAACGTTTTTTAACCAATGAAGATACTTTACAACCTTCGAAACTAATGAATTCCGAATTAAAACAAACTGAAAAAGCGGCGAACATGAAGCTGATAATGTATTTCATCGAATGAAATAACCAGAAAACCCAGCACAAGGACGAAGAAGAAAATCAAAAAATTAAAAAATTTAATAAAGACGTTGTTAAATATTTCAGACTCGAGACTGATCTTTTCATAAACACCTTCTTTAAAAACGGCGCCTGGAAAGTAAACTTCCTAAACCAGAAGCAAGTGCATTTTATTATTTCCATGTGAAAATTTTTAAATGTCGTCTACGATCACAATCTTTTGGATTTCTCTGAAGAAGAAGACTTTATAATCATATGAATGAAGTTCTTGACAAGGACATTCAGCTGAATCCCCAATACAAAACTCCCGAATTGAATCCATTTGAAAATGAATAAAAAGGAGATGATACTCAATGAAAGAATTGTGAAGTATGAGCATAATCAGTACATCTCCATCGCTGAGAGCTGGTTGAAAGTGTATAAGGTATTTAAGAACTCGTTGAAACAATTAATCGAAGATGAGAATATTAAAGTTAAAGACGATTCGATTAGTAAAAGAGTGGCGATACACAATGTGAAAAAGCGGAAACGGTCATTGGAAAGGATTAAAAAGAAGGATACGGAAGCTACTAAAGAAAACACGTTTTGATGAGATATCAGACCGTACCCAAATTGAAATCTCGAAAAGGGGAAACTGCAAAATAAGGAAATTGAAATGGCTGATATTAATACGAATGGAAGAGACGGGAAGCGGGAGTCGTTGAAAAAGGCGGTTACGCATAAGTATATTAAAAAGCAAACAAAAGTAATCACATTTGATACTGATAAAGAACAAACACCCATTAGGAAACCTCCAGAAAAACTACGAAGTAAGTCCGATGTTATCGTACACTCATCGCAATCCAATGATGAAAAAAGTAATAAAAGTATTGATGGTTTTAATGATTCACATAATGGAATAAAGTGTATCAATAATAAAGATAAAATAGATAACAACAGTGAAAGCAGTGACCAGCCCAGTGATAATAATTTAAGCAAAGATAACGAAAATAACCGGGATAACATTGACGACAACAGCGAGTTCTATTGCAACAACGAACTCGTTAAGGAAGAAGATTACGATGACGACTATGACAACAATATCGATAAAGATAAAAGCAAAAGCACAATATTTAACGCAATATCCAACCAAAAAGCCGTCAACGATGATAACGTTTCAATCACGAAAAGAAATAGCCCTACGCGAGATAACTCAAGTAAGTTATTCGGTAAAAACCAAACCTTAGCGGATACGCCGAACACGAAAGATGATTTCAATGACATTAAGGTTGCAATAACTCCCGAAGATGAGAAGGCGCAAAATAAAAACGAAATTTCGAAAAATATTATCAATATCTTCAGGTTGATAATTAAGAAAAACATACAAATATGAAACGAGAATTTCTATGACTACTATATCAGTCTTCCTTACAAGAAAGGAATTGAGTACTCATTTGAGGAATTCATAGAATACTGCGTACCTAACCTCGATTCAGGGTTGAAGTTGTGAAACGATTTCATTCGTTCCTTTTGCGAGAAGCCCCGTAAAACAGAATCGTCGAAATTAAAAACGCTTACAAATTTGAATTTGCAGTTCGGTGATAAATTCAATAAAAATTGAAACTGCATTCAGAATCTTGTCGTTGCGTTCAACATCATCGACGATTTAGATATGCAGGAAGCCTGATTGAATTGAATATACAGTTACTTCAACCAACGAAAAGCGTTTTTCAAGAACGTCGTTCTCTTTAATGAGCATTGAATATCGTTTCGGGAGGCAAATAACACGATATTTAACGATAAGTATAAAATCAAACACGATTTTAATAAGTTTTATTTGTCGTATGAGAAGAACAAGCACAAGTACTCCTCAGATGACCCTGGTTCAATTGACTTCTTTTTCCGTTTATTTTGAAGTGAATTACTCATAATAATCAGGAAAATGCTTCATTACTGGAAATACGAATTCAGGGCACTGTCAATCAATCAAGTCAATAAATATTATCTTCACTTTGAGGAGAACGAGGCTCTGATTAATGAAATCGAAACATTTGTTTCGAGTATTAACTCTTTGGAAAAGGCGAATTCGAAAAAGGAAACGAGATTTGAGGATTGGCTTTGAAATAATCAAATAAAACAAATGCCTACGAATAACTCCGAACAAGAGGAGGAAATCAATCAATGACTACAAACACACTACATTAACTTCATTCAGGAGATCTCGAAAATATTTTATTTCGTTCGTAAGCACGAGGACAATCCGATTTTCGCGTCGTTGCTTTCCATATTGAATGAAAACGGGACTATCTTCAATAAAATGTTTTACTCGCTAATAAGGGATTTTATTAATAAAGGAAAGAATTTCATTATGAACTACTCCTCCGGTTCGAATATCTTACCCTGAAGAGCAAAGGATATTAGCCAAATGTTTGTATTTGTCAAAAATAAATTCTTCTGTTGTTGATTCTGTCTACTAACTATACACTACGTAACCATTCCCAAAAGCGAGAAAAGCATTAAATACATATCTTCCCTTTGAACAAATGAAAAAGAACTAATGGCGTATGATTCATTCTGCTCTTTCCTTATAATTTTATACCGTTCGGATATACAGAAAACGGCTTTAAACCTTGAATATTTCGCGATTCTCGAGCAAATGAAAATACTGTGCCAGAAAGAATGTTTCGGAACGAACTATTCGATAATGCAATTATACAAACCATATCCAAACCTGTTCAGTAAACTATACTTGGATATTCTCCTCAATGTTTGAAAGTTCGTGATTTGTAAAGGAACAATAATCAACGAATCAAACTGAGACGAAATATGAGTTGAAATCTTCTTGTTTTTCCTTAAGAAAATGAACACTCAAGATGATCAAAACAAGGAACTACAAAGTAAAGTATTACAAAAACTCATTAAATGTATTAACTACTTCGAAGATATTCCAAGCTGAAAGCAAATGCTTTGAATTAAAATCGACCCTGAGAATAGCAATAATTTCGATAATGAGTGATTAATGACCTACGGCGTTGAAGCCTTCGGCGTTGACAGTGTTAATAACGAACAACATAAAAAAGAGAACGCAAACACGTTTAATCTTATTCAAAATATGATTAACAATAAAATAGTGTACTCATCCGACAAGAACGGACCTCATGGGAATATTATCAATTACTTCCCGAAACCGGAGATACTTTACGATACTTGAATGCTCCACTGATCAGAACTGTTCAAGGAAGAAAATGAATCGATAAAGCTTATTGAAATTGCGAAAAACGCCTTTGAAATCTATAAATATTTCTGA
Organism: Balantidium ctenopharyngodoni; assembly: GCA_036325645.1. Classification (NCBI taxonomy): domain Eukaryota; phylum Ciliophora; class Litostomatea; order Vestibuliferida; family Balantidiidae; genus Balantidium; species Balantidium ctenopharyngodoni. Next base: position 9,495 of record JAWNBB010012670.1, read on the forward strand.
TTTTATACATTCTATATCGATAAAGACTACTTCAAAGGCTTGGATTTAAAGGAGTTCACTATTAAAAAAATACACGATTTCATTTATTTTGTTCTGTTTGGATACGATTTTTTGAAAAAGAATTACAATTCCAATTGATTTGAAAACGTGAATCAAGGGAATGTGACAATTGATATTCAAATGGAGTTCTATGTGAAAGCAGATAAACCTCTCAAAGTGTTCTATGAAAAATTAGCGAGTTCCTCCTTTTTCTTCCTATTAAACCAATTCACAACGAAGTTCCTTTCAGAACAAGACTCGATAGAGCCGCTTGATTTATCTAGTGAAGCGTATGAATGTTATGAAGATAAGGACATATTCATTGATTTTTACGTGCAGTTTATGAACAAAGCCAATAAAAAGCCCAACGAAAAGAATAACGGGAATAATTGAAGTAACAGTAACAATATCATTTCCAGTTTCGATAACGATAATAAAAACTGAAATGAATTTTATATCTCGATCTCAACTGGGAAAGACATCTACTGTAATAACTATATCTATGAAAAGCTGAACGATTGATTCAAGCTTAAGAAAACGGAGTATGAGACTGAGAGTTTCAATAGAATATTCCAAAAGCAGCACAGCTGAAGCAGAAATAACACTTTAGGATTTAGTAAAACCAATACGATTAACAGTGACATTCCGAAAAGTGATTCCGCGAATGGGAACTGCAATAACGAGAGCGATGAACTTGATGACTTTTACGAGGAATTATTTTCAGATAAAACAAAGGTGATTTTCAAGGAGTATAAAGAACAAATCGAAGAAATGAAAGAGGATAAATTGAATGTTTTCAAGAAAATGTTGTTTGAAAACAGGGAGGAACTTGAAGAATACTCAAATAAAGAAAGTAAAAATTGAATATATTACTTATGAATCCTCTTTGAAACCACCACGAATATTCAATATGACACAATATGCATTACATTTTTAAACAAACTCGCCGAATTCATCCACCGTATTTCAATGTACAACATCTCAAGCAAGGGAGTTAAACTTGTATGTTATATACTACACATCTATAAGGAAATCATACATTTTTTTGAAGAGAACGAAGATAACTGACACGGGTTCATATTTAGTAAAAAATCGCTACGTGAAATGCAAATACTGATCGAGAAAACAGGCGTTGTCGAAAAAACTTGAATGCTTGTCCGTCAGTACAACAAGCCCGAGGTGAAGGAGATGCTACCTTTCATTTTCGAAATGTATTGTAAAATACTCAAAAAAGGAAACTATTACTCACAAGAAGCTTTTTACTCGATGTTCACTATCAAAAACACATTTGAACCTGTGTTTTGCTTTATGTGAGACTTGCTTTTGGATAAAATGAACTATATTTTAACAAATAAAATCAACGTAATTCGTCATAAAAAGAAGAAATGATCCTTTGAGAATAACATCATTTACAGTAACAGCGACAGGAATTGAGACAGTAAAGTATTGGAGTTCCTGCAATGATGATGTGAAAATCATAATCGGAAGTGACAATTATTTTTGCATAATCAAGCGAATTTCCGGAAATCATATGACTTGGTATCTCAGACTCAACATTATTTAGCAGTGTTATTTAATCATTTTCAGCCGTTCTTATTTGAACCATTAGTCAAATGCTTTGATTTATTGATCGAATTCATTCAAGGGCCTTGCCTCGAAAATCAAGTCGCGTTAATCAATTCTAAATTACTCATGACGTGAAATGATATTTTAAAATATTACGCGATTGTGGAAAACGCAGAATGAAAGAAAACATTTCCTTATGTCGAGTATTTCCAACGCACAGATAAAGACTCGAAGGTTATCGGATTATCCGGGGATGAAGAGCATCAATCGTCGTTTTATACAAATTGAAATAAAATGTCCACTGAACAAGTATCTCTCCTCACGTTCAAAGCATCGATTTTACTCCTCGCACTTGTCGAGAATCGAACCAAGGAAGACAACTTGTACCTCAATTTGAAGAATATTATCAAACCGGAAACAATCGAAGCAGTATACGCTAAAATATATTTCGAGCATTGAAAATGCATTTCCAAAACAAATGAACTCGACGACAATTGAATCAAGTTGAAGAATTTCAACTGTGCTGAAAACATCGAAGACAATGCAAAGAACAATAACATCAAACACACCAACATCTTCAACAGAGAGTTTACCGAAACGGAGAATTATTTAATTATGGAAACCGGTTTCTTTTTGTATTTCCTCAACCTGTACATCAGCGATTATGACTATAACATGAACCCAAAAATGATTAAAAATATTAAAACAACATCGCTATCAGAAGGAGTTCAAGAGTACTTCAAAGGCACAATCTTCGATTCCTTAATTTCGTTCATATTCCAATTCATTCTCGCGTTACTGAAAAGCGTGTTCATGATAGTATCTTTGTGTTGATATTGCTTTTCATTGGGGAGAATTAAGCAGTTTAATCTACTCAGAAAAATATTTAAATATAAAAAATATATTGATAGTGATTGCTTGACGTTTTATCAGAAATACACGAACAACATCGAAATACTCCGGGAAGAAAAGGTTTATAAAATTTACTTTTACCTCCTCCCGTTCTGCAAGTCTCTAAATAAGTTCGAGAAAATCCGTTTTCTCGAGGGCATCGACAGAACAAATAGCAAAACAAAGTTAATGGATATTATTAAATTCGCAAACAAATTAAAATACGAACTTGAAAACGATTACCACGTTAAAGAGTTCGTTAGCTATATCCCGATCATCGGAGTTAGTTTTAGGAGCGTTGAGCTATGGAAAGACCTTTCATTGTTGTTAAATTCAATACAAAACTTTTTTAATATTTTTGCCGTGTATAAAGTAGGAACGATATACACGATATGTATCACGCCCAACGATTGCACGCAAATTCAATATTGGAACGATGAGAAATCGTTTTTTGGGATGAACCCTGCGGATTTCACAGATCTAGTTCTGATTTTATCTATTATTCAATGTTGCTTGGCGATATGAATATTCGTTGAATTCATTTGCAGGAAAAGCCCCGCGATATATAGCATAGTTAAAGAGACGATCAATCAACGTGGTTTAACCGGGTATAAAAGGAGAATGATCTTCGTCAAAGATTTCATTTTAAAAATCATTTTTAATTTTGATATTTTGTATTACGTTGCATATGTTGTATTCGCTTTTATGGGCACATTTGTAAGTGATTTCTTCTTCGCGTTTCTCTTGCTTGAAGTAGTCCAACGCTTCAAAACTCTGAGAAACGTTTGAATGGCGATTAAGAACCCTTACAAGGAGCTGTTCTTAGTTTTTATCCTTTGGATTATACTTATTTATTATTTCGCTATTTTCGGATATACCTTCTGACGCGGTGATTTCCCTCATGAAAACGATTGCAACAGTTGAGTAAGATGTGTCGCGACTATATTCTATCAAAATAATCGAATGGATAATGGTATAGGCGGATATTGAAGTAAAATCCTCGAAAAAACAAATCAGAGTAAGAACCCGTTCATCGGTAGGTGGTGGTATGACGAGCTATTCAATCTAATGCTGAAGATATTGATAATTCAAATGATTTCGGGTATCATCATTGATAACTTCGCAGTGTTGCGAGTGAAAGAAATGGAAATGATAAGCGACATGAAAAACGTCTGCACAATTTGTTCGATGAAGAAAGAAGAAATCGAGAAAATATACGATAAATACGGACTGTCGTATCATGATCATATAAGCGTTGACCATAAGATATTCGACTATATCTTTTACATTATTTATCTGTATAAAAAGGACACAACCGAGTTCACAGGGATGGAATCGTACGTTTATGATCTTGTTTTTAATCAGAAGGATATAACGTGGTTCCCCACTGACAATTGATACTTGGCAAAGTCAGGAGAGTTGAATAAGAACAAGGAAAGTGATGACGATGATAAAAAATAAGTTAAGTAATAAAATATTTTATCAACTTAATTCTTTAAATTGAACTTATATAGTTATCCGGTAGTTGAAGTAATTAATATCTTAATTATTTTTTGCTTTATATTGAGGGAAGAATGGAAAAGAAACTTAAGCAAAAGGAAATAAACAACTGAGCGTCTTTACTCGATGACATCCAAGCGAAAAAGAAAAAAAAAACGAAATCCACAAAACCAGACTTTTCCTCATTTACTCAAAATTTTACGCCAACGCAGAGTTTCAAGGGATGAAAAAACTTCGGGAACGCCTGTTACTCGAATGTAGTAATACAAATATTAACATCAATTCCGGAATTTGTTTCGGTTCTGAGGAACATTTATGAAAAAGTCGAGAACGATAGTAACTGATTAGTATCGTATCCTACTCTATCCCGACTTGTTGAAATAATTAATTTCTATAAATGCAAAAACACTTCTATGGCTTCGAATAACCTTAAATACCTTGTGAATAAATTTGATTCCTCGGGTGAGCAAAACGATGCACATGAGTTTCTCGTGTTTTTATTTGATAACTGAAATAAGGAAATACTGTTAATACAAGATAATCTTAAAATACACACAACGCCCGACAAAAAGGAGGAAGTGAATAACAATGAAAACGAATGGGAAGAGGTTAAAAAAGGAGGTAAACGAATGAAACAAGCGAACAGTTTATCGAGCTTTAATATATCATTACTCGGGGAAGTTTTTCAAGGAGTAATAAAACAAGACATTGTTGAAAAGGGTAACTCATTATCAAAATGCCAAATCGAACCGTTCTTTACTTGATGTGTTGACGACACAAAAGAAAGCTGCGATAACTGAGATACAATGCTAAAGCAACTATTTACAAAGAAAAAAATAGATACGACGACATCGGATAAAATAACAAATGATAAGTACACGCAGAGCTTCCTCGAGAAGATACCTGATATTTTACTATTGAATATTAAAGGATTTTACTACGATAAAAATAAATTTACGATTGTTAAGATTAATAAACCACTCATCTTTACCGAAACACTCGTGATAAATAAAGAATATTTTTCTCCTTCTCTTCAATATAATAGTGTAAAATATGAATTGATTGGATTGATAATACATAAAGGAACAAAGGCAAGTGAAGGACATTATATATGCTATTGCAAAGATAGAACTAAAAGTAATTGGGTTTATTGAGATGATTCGAAAGTAATTGAAGTGTCTGAAAATACGATACATAATATAAGGCCTTATGTAATGTTTTATAAGAAAATTAATAATTAAATTATGATTATGTGATTGTTATTGTTTGGATGATAGTAAGTAGATGAGAATTTAAAGAGTGTGTTTAAGGTTCCTAGGGCAATGTCACAGAATATGAAATAAATGAATAAATTGTACATTTTTTATTTGGATTTTGTAGGGCGTTGGGTTTAAATGATCGTTTAGGAATTAGTCCTTTGCGTTGTAATTATGCATTTTTGATAAATCTCTTCCCTATCATGTAAACCTCGCATTGAGAATGTATAGTATAAAAGGGGGGAACAATAGAAAAGAATTAATTAATAAAAGTCGTGTAAGCAAATAAAAGCAAGAATGAGGATAGTAAAGTTCATGAAAAAAGAATGGGAAAGTTCTGCAATTTCAACGTTAAATAGGATTGAATGAAAAAGACTAACAAATGTCTTAGGAATTTGCCAAACAATCATTTATCAAATGAACTATATCTAGTCAAATAATATATATAGAAAAATAAAAGATGTTATAAAAAAATAAAATATAAAAATGATGCTTTCGTTGGATTGGGGATTGGGGATTGGGGATT
>JAWNBB010012684.1:0-18144 GCA_036325645.1 Balantidium ctenopharyngodoni
GGGGATTGGGGATTGGGGATTGGGCCCAATCCCCAATCCCCAATCCCCAATCCCCAATCCCCAATCCCCAAGAGGTAGCTCAAATAATAATAAATAATAATTATTAGGCTCTGTTTAATTCAATACATAAACATAAACTATTATACTGTATGATATTCTGTCTATTTTTTGTAATTATTTTTTTCTAATTACATCTGGACAGCAGCTGTACTCAAATATAAAAATATCATATTTCATATCAGAGGTATAAAAGTTGAAATAAAGAAAAGTTAATCAAATCATTTTACTGTTATCGCATAGACTCTTATATTCCTCAAATATGTCTGTGGACATATTCAAAAAGGAGATAATAACGCTGGCCATAGTTCAATATAACTTTTAATAATGCAATTCCATCCAGATTATCAATTCTCTGATTCAAAATATTTACGGAACATAAGATTGAGGATATGTTTACTGCTCCCGAAATAATTAGTGATGTACAAGATAAGCACAAATAGTAACAATAAAAAGCTTTCTCATTAAATCACAAACTACTTGTCATCGCAAAAAAATTAAACTAAAATTATCATTACACACCAATCTTGTAAATAAATGCGATAAAAATGTGTGATGTTAGTTTCCTTTTTGAACTGAAGAGAAGAAGTACTCAAAAAAACTAGCTTTTATTTTTATGAGAATCATACACATTAATTGCATTAATTGTTGACCATTTGATTTATTTTTCATTTCTGTTGTCTTTTCTTATATTTCCATTAATTCGGATTAGTATTTTTTAAATATCGCATAAGTTTTATGATGTTCAACACTCAACTTTAGTTTAGTTTCATTAATGTATAGTCCATTCTAATGGCAACAACAACATCATATTAAAGCGAGTACGCTCTTAACATGTTTTCCTTTTTGTTGCAACTCCCTACATAGCACTCTGGTTTAGTATGTTAACAAGTCTTATCAATTCATAATCAAATCCAAAAGTAATTCGTTATTTCATAAACCCTATTCAGACATATATAATGCAATCAATAGCAAAATAAGCAAATATCATTAATAACAACACAAAAAATATTTAAATTAAATAAAACAAATCCAATAACAAAGATGGATTCTAACCCAAAAAAGGAAACAAAAAAGAATAAAAGCAACGATTTCCTGTACAAAGTAGAGCGGGTTTGTGGTAACGGTTCCTTCGGTATTGTCTTCCAAGCAAAAGTAATTCACACTGGAGAAATCGTGGCGATTAAAAAGGTATACCAAGACCGTCGTTATAAAAACCGAGAGTATACCTTAACAAAAGAATGATCTCATCCAAATATAATAAAGTTGATACACGCCTTCTACACAAAAGGTGAGAAAAGTGACGAGATTTATTTGAACCTTGTCCTCAACTACGTCTCGGATAATTTGAACCGCGTCATCAGGAATTACGTAACAACGAAAGAAAACTTCCCTATTTTCCTTATTAAGCTTTATACCTTCCAAGTCGCACGGGCCTTAAATTACATTCATTGCCTCAAGGTGATCCACCGCGACATTAAGCCACAAAATATTTGAATTGATCCATCTACCAATCGGGTATATCTCTCGGATTTCGGTTCCGCGAAAAAAATCGACTACGACTCTGATAAAAAGAAAGTGAATAATGTAACGTATATTTGCTCAAGATACTACCGCTCACCTGAGCTGATATTAGAACTTACGCATTATACCGACAGTGTTGATATCTGGTCTTTTGGTTGCGTTATCGCTGAGATGTGAAAACGAAAACCGTTTTGACAAGGAGAAGACGCTCAGAGACAACTGACGAAAATAGTCGAAATCTTTGGAGGTCCTAAACTGAGTGATTTATCGGGAATACCGAATAAAGAACAAGCAGTGGAGCAGTTTAAAAGTTATAAACCGAAGCCTATGGACCAAGTATTTCCTAATGTTCCAAAGGATTGATTGAACCTATTAAGTAAGATATTCGTGTATAACCCGAAGAAACGAATCACCGCTATTGAAATAATGGCACATCCTTTTTATGATGATTGAAGGAACAATGAGATTTGTCAGAGTGGAAAATATATTGTTCCCAACTTATTTGACTTCACTAAAAAGGAAATATCCATCAGCAAGAACAAGGAGCTATTTGCGAAAATTATTCCGGAATGGAGTGAAGGGTATAAAAGTCTGTTTGATTAAATAGTTTTTAGTTAAATATCAGAAGGTAATAGCATAGAAGAAATAGTTAGGATTTTAAGAAAAATATTAAAGATATAAAAAATGAAACACAACGGGAAACACAGTGAGCAGTGGGTAATTCAAGGAGAGGATAAATAAAAAAGAGAAAAACTATTTCATGAATGATGAATGAAATAGAAACTGGAGTTTACCGATGAGGATATTTCAGATAAAGAAGAGGAAAACTTTGAAGGTGAAAAAGTAATCTTACAAGGCAAAATAGGAAAAATAGGAAAAACAGATTAAGAGGATAAAATGTTGGTATTGCGACGACTCGTCTCATCTAAAGAAGCACCGATTAATATATTCGTTAATATCGATGTAATGAGCTAGATAGTTTAATTTCCAGTATATTTTTTACTTTTTTTATTTCTTCGTTATATTGCTTTTCGTTCATATTTATTATTCCGTTTTCAAAAAGACTCTTTTTATTTGGTTTTGATCAGTTGTTTTCGTTATTCCTCCGCATTTCTCACAACTTTTATAGCAATGCTTGAAGCTCTTTAAGGGTTTATCAATTCTGGAATTCAATTTCTCTTCGGATTTGTTTTTGGTTATGATCTTAGAACGTAATTTCAATTACATATTTGACAAGACATTATGATGTATTTACCTTTATCGATAATATAAAAAACGTCTTTATATTTTTCTATTTTGTTTTTGAGTTGTTATCTCTCCTTATTTTATATTTCAATTATTTATCTTAAGATACCTCAATTGCTACAGGTTACCCTAGACGAGTCACATCGCAGAGCCGATAAAAGAGCATGCTCTCCCATTCCACCAACAATTTTACTAACCAAAGCGAATAATATCGAAAGAGGTGACTCTGGAAAAAAGAAAAGACTTGCAAAGAGAACAAGAAATGCTTTTTGTTAGAAGGATCCAAGAATAAATTAAGACATTCATTGCAGAAGAATTTAGCTTCATTTAGGAGGTGAGGCCGACAATAAAACCAAATAAACAACTATCCCCAACAAACGCCTTAATTTATTAAAACAAAAATCAAATTTATTATTGTTATTGTAAATATAAATCTATCTAATCATCCAATTGATTCAACAACGCAACCCCCCTTTTTATCCAATGATTAGGATCCACCTTTGACGGTAAATTAATCGTAAATATATAATTCGTTGAATGTCCAGTCGTGCTTCACGACCCTTGTCTCGACGAGCATTTATACACAGGGCTTTCATAAACAAAATCCTTAACATTACTATTATCGCTGAACACCTTCACACTTAGTATAATCGGCGGCATTTCACATGAAACATTTCTTCCTGTTCATTCATCAATTGTATGCGATGTACTGTTCCACTCAGCTCCCTCGATAAACACGCCATAAATGTAGTATTCTTCTCTTTTGTTTACTTTACTCATATCATAGTCTTCCCTATCAACAAACCCAAAATCGAATTCCAACCTGTCAATGGATTCTTTGTATTTTCTTGCGTAATTCTGCTTTATCCCAGTCAAAAACGATTGCGTGAAGAAGAATGCGCTTCACCAAAATTTAATCGGCGTACCATTCTCAATCCAACCGTTAAAGAACTCTATTCTCTTCGCTCAATCTTTTATCCAACTGCGTATCGGCTTTTTACTCGGGTATGAAGCTTTGATCCATGTGGAAGGCGTTTGATCCTGAATAATTTCATTTGCCATTTCATCAATGTCATCAGATAAAGGTAAATGCCCTTTAAATGCAAGTACGCAATCATTCAGGGAACGAAAGATCAAATTGAGGAGGTTATTGTATCTCATTATCTCTTGGATTAGTATCGAGTTCATGCAGTCTTCGTAGATCAGCGGGAACTTTTTTTTTATTTCGTCGATATTAAAATTCTTGATTATCTTCTCCTCGCAGTACTCAAGGATGCTTTGCAATAGTTTCAACTTGCTTGACATTGCATTATTCTCAGAACCTTTCTGCATAGAATCTAATGATGATATTATCATGTTACCTTCGTCGATCTGCTTGCGTATTCACGTGTTTTTGTGTAGTCCCAGGACTTCTGGGCTTTCGTTTTCCGGTAAAGAAATGATTTTGTTATAGTATGGTTCGTATGTTTCGTGATATGGAATAGTATATTCATTCGTGTTATTGATATGATATTCCTCGCTATTTATTACATTCGTGCTATATCATTCAGTTAAACTCGCGAGCATCGTTCGGCGATCCCAATCATCGGTAACACGACCACCGTAAATACAATCCGCAGTTAAGTAGAGGATTGCCTTAAAAGGAATGGGATTATTTGCACCGGAATATCTATCTCAGTTACTACGAAGTATATTCTTAGCGATGAAGAAATCCGCTTCGTTGAAATTATACTTTATATTCCAACCAATCGGTCCATAGTTCTTCCGCTCTAATATAATCGCGTGGAAATGCATTAAACACATCAATCATTTCGTGTATTCGTATTCTTTTCCAATGCGTTTCATTTGATCGTGCTCGTATTCCCAACGTTTTTCATGCGGTTTGAGTAATTGAATTAGATTGCTTTTGACTCCGCTAGGGCTTTCGATAGTAATTTTTAAGGAGTTTACTAAGATACTTGGTAGGATGTCCTTTGATGGTAACGCGCTGATCCAGAGACGGAAGCCGAGGTTGATTTCTTGTTCGTTATTTTGTATATTTGATATTATCTGTTCAAGTGTTTTCATAAATGTTGGTACTCAGTGTAAATTCTGTAAAAACACCCACTGGCCTTTCTTTTGACATTGGTTGATACTGTTAATCGCCTTTTCATCCTGGCCCTGTCCAAGGGATACTGTGACTAATTCTTTGTTGTCTTCTTCTGCGATTTTAATGACCTCGTTATTCGGATCTAACCCTGGAGTAAGTATTAACATTAAAGGAGTGACATGTGTTGACATTTCAAATCATTCGAATATCGTAAACAAAGGGATCTGTCCAAGCGCTGGGCCAAGGTACTTTGCGATAACAATTTTGATATAAGGTATCAACGATTCTTGGTTTCACTGTTTGAGAATAATCAACTGATGAAATCAATTCACCTTTGGTGTCGTATCTTCCTCGGCTTTATCTTTATCTTTATCTTTTGAGTATTTCTCCTTTTCTTTCTCCTTCTCCTTCTCCTTCTCCTTTTCCATCTCATCCGCTTCATCTTTTTGCACCTCTGATTTATTTATTGGTATCGGAGGCATATTTTTAAAATGATCATTAATATCACTTGTCTCAGTGATCACTTTCAACATGTAATTCTCCCATTCTTTTTCATGAGTCAATATCATATCACATAGTCCCGTCAATGACTCCATCGTATTTCAATAACATATTTTTCTCCATACCTCCTCTTCGAAACACTTCGGCCGTTTGTCGGTGTATTCGTTTTTAAACACAGACAAGTCTTTATTCTCAATAAACATATTAATATCTTCACTGCATATCAATCCGGTTTCGCTTAGTTTCCGTATTCAAAGCAGTCAACTGAAGATTGTTTTATCTTTATTAAGTAAACTCCTGCATATGGCGTTATACGCGGTTTTAAACAGGCATTCCGTGAGTATCTGGAGTCGCTTTTTGATAAAATCCGGTGTTTTTTTATTCACAACCGTCTTGTCATATTCGTTTTGTTTAATGCTATTGATGAGCACATCCTTAATAAACCAACTAATACTGAATTGATAAATATGCTCTCAGTTGATCAATTCACTCATTGCAAAGAAAATCATTGTCGCTACTTTCGAAAGCGGAATATATCATTTCCGATTCTTATCGATTCTTTCCTCGGTGATCTTCGCGTTCGCAATTTGGATATTCGCATCGTCTGATAATTTTTTACTTTCTTCCAAACTAAATATCAAGCTATCGCTCTCCAGTAATTTTGTTGAGTCGACACTGAGTTTCAGCAGGATATCCTCTTCGGTTTTATGAATTGTCTCATTGAATTGATGCATTTTTTGCAGGATATTCATTTTCTCATTTTCATCTGCTGGGCTTTCTTCTTTAACGATAACACTTAATCATTGTTGTTGTCAACCTTGTTTATTCACAGTGAAATTTATTATTGATATCTTGCCATACAATTCAGGATTGAACACTGGATTCGGTAAGTACGATATCAGGAAGTATTTGAACTTGGGGTTCAACTCCACTTCTTTGCTCTCGGATCATTTTAAATGTTTCACACCTCCGATAACGACTTCTTCGCTGTTTAATCAGGTATCGGCATCGAGCGGGACATCGTATGATATATAGTCGAATACTCAAATGTTACCGTTTTTGATGGATTTGTCTATTCATGATTCCTTACTGTCCTCTAATTTTACCTTTTTGTTATCCTTTTCCTTTTTCTTGTATCAAATGAAGTCTTTATTGAACATTTGATTTCAAAATTTCAATCCTTGTTTTTGTGGGTCGATAAGCAGGCAAGGCTTTGTGTTTTCAAATAATATGACGCCGTTATCAATGGAACCCGGATCAGGAGGTAAACTATTTATTCACCAGTCACTGATCTGGTAAGGATCGCCGATAATTTTATTGATATTGTTGATTTCACTGAATTTGATTTGCTTATCGACGATGTATTTAAACACGACTTCCTTGACAAAGGATTCTCTAAATGGGACGAGGAAAGGACCTAAGAAGCTGATATAAATGGCGGATCATATTACATCACCAAATAGAAACTTCGTCTTGTTCTCAAGTTCCGCCGCGTTTTCCGCCCAACGCTTTTGTTCTCCTCCTCATTTGGAAGTTAACTTCTTCGCGCGGATTAATTTTTTTTGACTTTCCTCGATTTCCGATTTCAGGTTCTCATTTGCCAAGTTTATTTTATTGAAATTATCGGTAAGAGCGCTTAATTTCCCTTCTATTTCACTTAAACTGTTTTGAATATTTGATCAATTTTCTTGGGCGAGAGTGAAAGATTTCGTCGCTTCCTCCGATTCCCTTGTTCACGGTAGAATACGGTTTTTCAATAGTTCATGTAGTTCATATGTTGACTTTATGTAGGAGCAGAAATATCCAGACGTTGCATCGATTTTTTTACCCATATAATTAGGATCTCAATCTTTATCGACTAAATATGGCTGTATTCAAGTCGATATTTTATCATGAAGTGGATTCGTTTCCAGGCTCTTAGGAAGGCTTTCAAGTTGCTTTAGAAATTTCGGGTCGTTAAGTCGTTTCTTATGATAGGACCAATCATCGGGGATTTTCTCCATCGGTTTCTTATCGAAATTTGATAGGAGTAAGCAAAGGGGTTCCATCATTTTAGATATTTCTTTCGGTGGTTTTTTATATGACTTCAACTGGCTGAATTGCTTTTTGTCGTCGGTTATTGCTTTTACTTTCTTCAACACGTCAATCTTGATCAATTCGGCTTCTTGTCGGGAGTTCTCAGCGATTGCCTTTTTCTTCTCTGCTTCGTGTTGCTTCGCGTTTGCTTCTTTTTCCTTTTCAATGCACTCGGCCTTTGCTTTTTGCGCTTCTTCACTTTGAGCAGATATTTCAATGATTGTTTTATTTATTATCTCCTTCTGTGAGGCAAGTTCAGGCTGTTTCTTTTCAAGAAGTTCGTTCATTATTAGTATTTGTTCATTTGCTTCGTCAATGCGTTTCACACCCTCCTTGTATTTGGTGATATCGTTGTTTATTTTATCGGTATGTTTTTTATATCAATGCTTATAAAACTCAAGGAAATCCAAATAACTCTTCGGTAAAATGATCACTTTGTTCCTCGTTTGTTGGAAGTACACTTCACTTTGTTGGATAATATCGCAAAATACTTTCGAGAAGATAAAAGCAAGGTCAGCCGCTTTATCCATTCAACTAACTTCTTTGGAAATCTCCCTTTCCGCTCAATAATACAAGGCATCTTCAGGCCATAGCTCATACCAATCAATCGCGGAATTCGTCAAAGCGGGGAAATTTCTTCATATCTTCGTGAAATCGGGGTTCAACGGGTTCATTATTAAAAACACCCTACTCTTTTCCATTGTCGTCTTGATAAACAATTCCCATATGGCGACTTCGTCGCCCAGCTCCTCATATTCTTTAACGTTTTTTAAATTCGCTATTGTTTCCGCCTTTTCATCGTTTGTGAATCAGTTATACACCACACCACTCGAGATTATGCAATTTAAATCAACGTACATTTGTTCATCGGAGATATTGTTATCCTTTAACATGAAGACCGTATTTTCCAGTCTCAGCCCTGCTTGTCAATATCATTCTTGAATATCTTTTATCCATTCTTTGTGACCGTATTCTTCAACTTCTTCTTTGGATCGTGTTTTAAAGATTTTGAATTTCTTAATATACGCTGCAATATTCGTGAGGCTTTGTCTACCCGAGCCTGTCAGTCCGACTAAAACAGCGTTTTCGCCTTTACGTGCTCAAATGCGATCGATCCGAAGTAAATGTTTCAATGAATAATTGAATCAAATTCATTCGATTTTATCCTTTGCTTTAAGGGAAGTGTTGTACTGAATTATCTTATCGTAGATTAATTTCCTTGTCTCTTCGATATCATTCACTTTCTCATAGTCCATGTTATCGTTAATCTCGCTGAATAATAAAGAGTTGTATTCTCTATTCGACTCCTTCTCGGACAACTCCATCTGATGCAACTTATTTTGCAAAGGTTTAAACACTTCATTTACAAAGCATTCTCGATCTTTATCGTTACATCATCTATCCTGATATACACGACACGTCTCGTGTCACATTATCGATATCATATAATCTCCCGGCTCTTGTGATCTTCCTCAGGTATCGCTTCTCAACATGGAGATACCATTGAATATTTTAACCAAGTCCCGGAGATTAAAATTATAATGCGGTGTGATCGGTAAAGGTCTGAATAATTGCCGCACTAATTTAAAGGTCGTAGTAGCACCGTTGACGAATCAGTCACGGAGTTTTCTGATGTTATTAGAGTAATCGAAGAATTGAGCCTCGTAGTATTCTTTGAAAATATCCTTTAAAGTCCCTTCGTCGATATCGTTCAATCCGAAAGGGATAAAATGCCAAAGAAGACGTAGTGAAACTAAAGGTCGACCTGTCGTTAAACAGGCGTTGAGTAGAATATTTTTGAAATTTAAGAAATCTTTTTCTTTACGATCATACCATCCTTCATAATCGAAGTACTGTCGTAGTATCTCAATTGGTGGTTGAGCGCCATATCGTTCTTTCGTCGGCATGTTAAGGTCTTCAATAAGGATAATCGCGTTTTTATTACCCAATGGCGCAAGAGTTCCTTTCTTCAGTTTAAATGAAATTTTTTCTTCGATTAAGTCACAAGCGTTATTCGCAGTTGTTTTCGAATTGAATATAAAAGTGTAGTTTCACCAATTACTTAGCGCAAGTTCTTCTGAATTACTCGAAATATAATTCTTTAACAGGAGGCTCTTACCGCTTGCGGTAGGACCGTAAATCAGCAACGGAGC
Organism: Balantidium ctenopharyngodoni; assembly: GCA_036325645.1. Classification (NCBI taxonomy): domain Eukaryota; phylum Ciliophora; class Litostomatea; order Vestibuliferida; family Balantidiidae; genus Balantidium; species Balantidium ctenopharyngodoni. The sequence goes on from JAWNBB010012684.1 coordinate 9,646, forward strand.
TTTATTTCATAATGATAGTTTGATTCAAGAATTAGCTTTGCATGTCCTCGCCGATGGTATCATAACCGCTTTATTACTAAGTAAATTCTTCCTGACGATATTAAAGGTTTCCTCGTGGAAATCCTTATCTTTAAGTATCTTATTTATATCAACGAAGGCATTTTCTTCGTTTAATATAAATGACACAAGTTGTGAACTGATCTCACCGTAATTTTTATCGAATTCAATTAACTCCTCCGCGAACATCGACGATTGACTTTTATTTAAATTCTGGTTTATCGCTCATATCTTATCTAGTATCAACTGCTGATCTTTCGAGTTCTCCAATGGCCACGCAAATGATACCAATAACGCATAAATAAACTTATTAAAGAGGTTCATCCTTTCGGTGATGTTTAATATTTTCTTTTCATTTTCTTTATCTTTATTCGCGTCATTTCCGCTGATCGCAAGTTGCGTGTTCTCAGACTCGTTATTTTCTTTTCATTTTCGCCTTTCTGTCTCGTTTTCAATCGTTTCCGCCTTGCTCACTTTATCAAATCAGAGGCATTCGAATGTTTGTCAAAATATTTTCATGTACCAATTCTTAAAGAAAGGGATATTCGTTTTCAATTGTAAATGATTGTACTCGTCGAATCAGTTTTTGTTGACGATCTCATCGTAGTAGTTATCGAATCAGTATGTAATTCATTCGATATAGTTCGAGTTCTTGTAACTATCGGGGAGAGTGTTAATCCAAGAAGTGAAGAAATTATTTGGATCGATGTTGACTCTATCGGTGTAGACCATACCACAACGAGAAATCGTCGCGAGACTCGCTTGGGAAAGATCGTCGATTTCGAAGATGATGAATGTTTTTTCATCGAGACGGATTTGATCGCTGTTTTCGAGGCACAGTTTTTTAGTGTCGTCTAATACACTGTTCATGTTCTCGATCCACATTGTGTCAACTGGACCGTCGAATGCGAGGAGTTTGAGGTCTTCGGTAGTGTCGTTGAAGTAGTCTCGCAAGGTTTTCGAACATATCCCCTCGTAGAATTCCATCGTTTTTTTATTGACGTATCCGAATCATTGATTAGATGTTATTGCTTTTGGGTTTATTATCGTGGATTTTACACCCTTATTCAACGACGATTTCTTGAAATAATCAGGGAGTGCCTTTAAGTATGTCTGTCATATCGCAGATTTATTTGACATGGGATCTCCGACGATCATCACAGCGTGTCGCACTGACATTATGTTAATAAAATCAATTACTTTAGATACTAAGAAATCAGTTGCAACGAGGTTTTTGTTTTCCGCGGTGGACTTGATACTATCAATTAATTCCGAATCGTTTTTATTCTTAAACTCGCCGATTGGGAATAAATCGCTTAAGATACCTTCGTAAATTTTGTAATCATCCGCTATGAATTTCGGCATATTCGAGTCACGAATCGCTTTTTGCACGAGATATTCCTCTTCTTCTTGGGTTTCTATTTTATTTTCCGTTGTTATTACACCAATGTAGTTAATAATCCCATTCAAAGCTCTCATCCCGTAATCGTAGTGGAACTGTGAACTTCATTGTTCACTCGCCAATTTCAACGAGGACACAATTTTTTTACTTCAATCTCTCGCGCGGTTGAACCCAAATGAGTAAAGCATTATTTCAGTGATCATTTCGTAATTCGGGATCATCATCGCGAGCGGTCTGAATCACCCTTTAAGGTTATCGGGGAGTTCGCTTCTTCCGGCGTAATTCGGGTTCATTGTAATGAATATCCCCATGTTAAAATTAAACGCGAAGGTATGACCATCTAAAACACAAGTATTACCCTTCGCTTTTAATGATGTTAATCAAATCGAAATTTGGTGCGCGATGACACTGAGAACATCTCAAGTAATACGATTGAATTCATCAAAGCAGACCCAACATCCGCTCATGGCGATACCCTTGAAAAACTTTGACATTAGGATATAATCCGAGTCTTCACTGCAGTTATATGTAAAACACTTTTTCCCGAGGTTCTTACTCAAATCTTTAATTGTTTCGGTTTTACCTGTTCCGGCCGGACCTTCCGGCGCTCCGCCTCAGCAATTCGATAAAGCTTCCATCATTGTCCTGTAGCATCTATCTGTTAAAGGGGTTATTACTAAACGTTTTTGATTTCCTAAATATTCGAAATCATACGCGCGTTCCGTGTTTCACATTTTAACATGGATATTAGCAATGTCTTTCACGTCAGTGATTTCCCTTTGGCGGTTATTAACGAAGAAATACCTTCACTGGCTTCACCATTCAAATGCCGTTGTAGTGTCTACATTGCATTTTACTCAGTAATCGATGACATCGTTGCTATGCACGTCTTGGATAATCAAACTAACCAATGTTTTCTTGAACAGTTTCGTGAAGTTTTCTTTTGAACGAATGGTTTTGATAAGCGCAAGGAGGGAATTCGTGTCGTGTTCGTGTCATTCTTTTCACGCGTTCGGGTTAGTTTCCATACTTGAAATTGCGTTCACAGTGCGCGTTGTCCAATCTCATTGACTGATAGTTCAAACCGCTTGTTCGATATGCTGACTCGCCCATTTCTCTCGTTTTGTTTCCGGGTTAATTAAGTCAAAATAGCATTTTTTAAATAAATCTTTGAGTGTGATGACCATACTTGCTTCAACTTCTGCCAACCACTTCTCAAGGAGTACTGTGCGATAAACCGTTTCTTCTTTTGTTTTTATTTCTTCGAATGGATTTATTATTCTTTCGAATTTCACGACTTCGCCTTGTTCACTGATGAATTCCTCCATTTTCTTAACTTGATATTTTTTAAGAACATTTTCGTTCGTTTCATAGTCGAACCCGTTAATTTCATAGTCTGTCACTGAGTATGTAAGGCGCTTCATTCCTTCAAACACTTGTTGAATAAAATTCGTCGCGATTAGCGCAGGGTCCCCGCTTTGTGCAAGCATCAACGTAAGTTCTTCATTACTAACAAAGTAAAAACGTGGGAAAACATCTCTCTTCATGTTTAAGTAAGCGTTCAATGATTTATTCACCTCTTCTAAGACGCTACTCCACTTCATGAACGATTCTTTTATTTTCGTCATTTGAACTATTTCACTCAAATGCGGTGATCCTCTCACCTGTTCCATGATCTGCCTCCATTGCTTTTCCACTGACTCGTATTTGGGATACTCCTCGCTCAACTGTTTCTTTAAATCACCATATACAAATATTTGTTGGAGCTGTGTTAATCATTTTTGGGTTTTCAACCATTCGTCGATTATTTCCTGGGCTTTCGAAATATTAGTCCAAATGTAATGGATATCCCTTTGAAGGTATTTCGCGTATTTACTATTTGACATTGATACTATCTTGGTCAACACGACGTCAATGTCCTCCATGAGTGGCTCAACGTCTTTTAATATTAACAGGTCAGTATTTTTGAACATTGCCGTATCGAACTTCATTTGTTTGTACTTCTCTTTCATTTTTTCTAATATCGCGTTGAGCTTCTTCTGCCCTGTCGCGTAGGTGCTTCTATCGCTAATGTCGTCACGCTTTTCTAATATCCCAGTCTTAACTCATTCATTCATTGTGATTTCTCAGTTTTCGGGGATATAAATTCCTATCGCCCGGGATAAATCTCCGATGTGATTCGCTTTAAAATCAGGGTTGATTAAGTCGTATAAAATAGGAAGAATCGGTTCGAATTCCTTTATTTTCTTCCGGAGGAGTTGAATTACTCAGTTCGGTGCTGGCTTATCTTTCCTAAAATGAGTACGTTCTAAATTATCAATCGTAGTAACACATTTTTCATAAATATTCTTCAACCCTTTTCTATCGATCTGCTTTAGGTTATCTTCCATCCATCCTTTTTTACCGGTTTCGAAATTGTTGACGCTCTCCCATCATTCGTAATAAGGCAAGAAATTGACCTGAATGTCTTTTATTTCCGATAAATCAGAGATTTTCATTTGGAGAATATCTTGTTTCTCGTTCAACGCGGCGCAAAAACTGATTTTATTTTCAATTTTAAATTTCATACTTGAGAAGAAAAGGAATGTGGACTCGTAACTATCGATTTCATTGACGACGGTCTTCGTTTCGAAATCTTGTTTGATTTTATTTATATCGCCGAGTGTTACGAGATAGCTTTGCTTGACTTCTTTTTTAAAGAATTTTCTCGAACTTTGCAGTCGATTCATCGTTTCTTCCTTTTTAAAGTACAAAAAACGGGGGATGCCGTAACAAGACCACATGCGGAAGAAATCCTCAGTTTGGATTTGATTGAAATGTTCTTCTCATAGTTCAGCGTTTTCTTGCTGCGCGTCTATTTTATCCCAAATGCTTTGCATTGTTTCATTAATGTTATTACAGTAATCAAGTATCTTTTTATAATCCGCAACGCTCTTTGGTTCTTCCTCAAGTACCCCTTGGATTTGTTTTTTATCTTCCTCCATCTTCGTGCTTCAGTACACATTGTTCGTCATTACTAATTTAAATAATTTTTCTTTTGTATCGCCTCATCGCTTTAACCAAATATCTTTCGTCGCTTTCACGTTGATGTTTATTCCGCCTAAAAAGAAGTTATCGTATTTGAACATCCTTGTAAAGAAGTTAAAATATTTTTTGTTTTCGTTGATGAAATTCCTAAAGTCCTGTATTTTGAGGGATTCGTCGTCTAAGTGCTTTCTCGATGCGAATTTCATCAGTTCGAGAAGATTGGGCATGATCTCCTTGTTTAAATGCCTTCACATTATCTCTCCAGGCGCGGAAAATAGCTTAAATGCTTTCTTCAGTTTTGCGATTTCATCTTCATATGACGTGTCGTTTTCGAAGAATATCTTTAAAAGAACATCTTTGTTTTTTAAATATGTTTTTGAGTCTTCGAATTTTTGGAGTTTCAATAGGGATAAACCGTTAATTTTCTTCATTTCTTTGAGGGTGTTCCTGATATGAGCTTCCATTTCCTCCCAAAATGTGTCGAAAGATGGGACGAGGAAGAATGAAGTCTTATCGCATTTTCATTCAAAACCAAATTGTCAAAGATTAAAATCCCTTTCAAATAACTGTTCAAGAGGGTAATCGTCTCGAATGTTAAAGATGCTTTCTATTGATATTTTAGGTAGTTTCTCTTCTAATTCGATTATTTCTTGGCAGTCGTCAAAGCTATCGTCTTTACCATCTTTATCTTTTTTCTCCTTTTTTTTAATACGTTTCATATTCATTTCCTCCTCTTCCTCTTCTTCTTTTTTACGTTTTTCTTCCAATTTCTTCCTTTGAATCTCTTTGATCTCGTCTCACACGTTCATGAACTCCATGAACTCGTGTTTATGGTATTCATTTATTTGATCGGTAATTTGAGTGAATATTGAGGTAATATATGCCATACTATTATGAAACGCTTCCCTCGCAAAGGTAGATATGCTCCTATTAATTCAGTTTTGAAATTTCTTGAATTTATGCGTTAAATGCTCTGGCATACTATTATCTTTGTTGATCTTTCCAACTTCCTTCTGTCGTTCCCCCAAATACTTTCCGCTTTTATCAGCTCATAAATTCATCATTCCAATTATTTCCTTAATAAATTCCTTTGCGCTATCGTCGTTTTTATATTTAAACAAGCTTAAATCGATAGGTTTTGTCAAGAAATTCTGGTAGAAGATAAGGTGACTCGATGCCGCTTCGACCTGAGATTTCATTGATAATAGCAGTAAAGTTGAATCCTTTTCGTTCTGATGAAGCTTATATTGCATTTTCGTAAATAGATCTAAGTAGTTATTTTTACGTTTTATCTGTATTTGCGCTTTTGTGTTCTCGGGGAGAAGGAATTTCTCGCTACGACTTCAGAATTTTTTCATTGGAAAAATATCATTTCATCATTTAAAGTAGTTGTATTTCATAGGCAAACCTTTGTAAAAGTGATGGAGTTGATAGCTTCTTTCGTTTAATGCTTGTCATTCTTCACTGAAATAATTGAGGCTTTTAACCGAGTATGGTTTGAGCACCTTATTTAATTTATCTTTATTGATTTCAACAACTCTCTTAAACGCATATCTTCTCCAAATACCAAATCGTTCGGAATTGTTCATATTTTCCACTTCGATTGGTGTTGATTGATGTTTATTCCCTTCTTTATATAGAAAGGCTCATGTGAGTCATTTATCAATGTACTCTTGGTTTATGAAGTTATACGGGTTTGATATTATGCTTTCAGAAGCGAAATGGTAAAGTGCCATGTACTTCTGAGCATAGAACTTCCACTTCTCCGCTCACTTCACTCGGCGTTTTCAATTTTCTTCCTCTTCGTCCTTCAGTCAACAGTTAAACCGTGTCACTTTTTTCTGTATAATCGATATTTTCTCTAATTCAACCTCGTTGTTAAATCTTCCTCTCGTATCGATTTCCATTTTTATTTCGATTCAGAATCACTTTTCATTTTCATCGTATGATCATACCTCACATTCTTTCCAAGTGTGATTACCTTCCGAATCAAACCAGTTTGTTTTTGAGATTACTTTACCGTATTTTTCTTTGAGTTCCCTTAGTTTTTTATTGATTTCTCCTTTTTCTTCGGGTTCCTCATCGTAGTTCTCTCAAAGAATGTGGCGCTTATAATAATCGAAATCTTCATCTTTTATTTTACCAATTTCTTTTTTTATTAAGGAGTCAGGAACTTGAATTCAAAACGGACTGAATGGGATTCCCTTTGATTTGTACTCCTCGCCTCGGATGTAATATTTATCGGTGATTTTTGTTGGCACTCATTCCTTGACTATACGAATTAATTATTAGTTATTAATGTATACATTTATATCGTTCAGGGTTGAAATCCAAATTCAAATGCCGAAGATAGTTTGATTCTTCGCTACTGTGTTGAAAGGTTTTCTTCATCATTTCCTTACGGAATTGGAAAAATAATTGCTTCGCTTTGTAGAAGTCTTCGTTTACAGTTTCCATTTTATTAATAATAATAAGTTCAAGGTTGTTTAAGTTAATTTAATTATTATTTTAATTAGGAATATTCACCCTGCTGATTAGGTGAATAAATACCAAATTAAATAAGTTAAAATAAAAACTGAATTAAATACTTTACATAACTCGTAACTTTGCATTATTATAACTATCTAAAACATGGATCATCCTATCACAAAGCATCAAAAGTCAAACAGAGAAGAAATAATAATAATAATCATAATCGTTCTATTTATTAAGGTTTATGTTTATGTTTATGGAATTAAGATATCTATTTAATATATCTAAATCCCTTTCTATTATAGTTAATAATATTAATATCTAATAACATTTACTTAATCGCTGTTTTTCTTTTTTGTCGTTGAGTTCTCTCGGGGTGCCGCTGAGTTCTTTTTAATTATTTTCGTTAACCTATGTATTTCATCTCTTAGCTTATGATATGTAGTTTTGCATTCTGAGATTTGCTTTTTATATGATGCGTTAACTTGTTCGTAGTCTTCCAACTCCTTTTTTGACTTTTCAATTCACTCGACAATTTGCTCTTGTGATCAACTTTCGTTATCAAGTTGCAAAATATTATTTTCATGTTCTAACTCCTCCCTATCCTCAAGGAAGAGCTTCGGTTTTTCTTTTTCGGTTTCTTCATTTTCCTCGTCGTCGTAGTTTTGATCACTATCACTGTATTTATTATCATCCCAACATAACTCCCCAAGAGATAACTTCTTACTTGGAACAACAGCATCGTTCGCATTCACTCATTTCTCGATTTCAACCATGCCATCCCTTTCTTCACGTTGAATCCTTTCAAGCTCTTTTTCAATGCTTTTAATAGTAAATTCAAGGATTTCTCAATCTTTCTTTTCCTTGCTTTGAATATTACTCTTTTTTGTACCCGTAATACAGCTTGATTTACTTGACATTTTATTATACATATCCAATGTTTCCTGTGTTGGTGACACTATAAATACTTCTTCTCGTGGGGTTTTGAACAGTGCGTTCTTCCGTTCTTTGGCTCAATCCGCTTTAAGTTTTTCAATTTTCCCGATTTTAACTTCGAGTTCTTTACGTATCTGTAAATTTTCCGTTTTCAACATTTCGATTTCCATTGGAATGTTTTGAATATACTGCTCATACTTTCAAAGATTTGATTCAATTGTTGATTTTTTATCGAGCAAAGAGAGGTAAATTTTTGAGGCTATTTCTAAGGCGTCTTTGATTTTGGGATCGTTAGGAATAAGTGAATAAATAATATCTTGGTTAATACCTATCGAATTTTTAAGGTCCATTATTTCGTTCTCGATTTCGGTGTTGCGCTTTAAATATTCGGATATTTTATTTTGATAGTCGACGATGAGTTTTTCTGTTGCAGCAGATTTTTTTTTTTGTTTACTTCGCATTTTGTTTTATTAATTAAATTATTATTGAATGATGTATTGGATATTGAAATAAAGGAAGAAATTGAAGGTTAATATTTTGGTTATGATATTACTAATGATGCTTTTTCATGGGATCGTTTGATTGGGGATTGGGGATTGGGGATT
>JAWNBB010012720.1:0-13544 GCA_036325645.1 Balantidium ctenopharyngodoni
GGGGATTGGGGATTGGGGATTGGGCCCAATCCCCAAATCCCCAATCCCCAATCCCCAATCCCCAATCCCCAATCCCCAATCCCCTTCTTTTGTATCTTGACCCTTTCGTTAATTATATCCATCGTTTTAAAAAAATAAGATTACTTACTTTAATATCCAATCCCACAAACAATGTCTCTTATTTCCAAATTAATTTTAACACAATAAATCCACACAATTATTATTAATCTATCCCCAGTTCAAATATCCTCATCATTCACCTTTTAATTATCCCATCAAAATACCTTTCACACAACAACATCTCATTATCAAACAACAACAATAGCCACAGCGTCTTTAAAACCCAAATACCATCCAAGTGAATATCATCCACCTCCCCTCGCATTATCCCAACTGAACTAACCATTAAACAATCCGAAAGCAATATAACCAATCCCAAACGCTGATTCCTTCACAAACTTAAACCTTTCGGCAATAACACGAGGGATATTTATCTGTCGTATCATATACGAATTCATTTTAAAACTCATCAAAAACACCCATTCACCGTTCTTCATATAAAACAATTTTATATCCTCATTAACCGGAATCAAATGGTGCCCCGCATTCGCAAGTCCTCCTATGAAAAACTTATCAACAAAGGTCTCTTCTTCAATCCAAAACACGATATCTTTACTTCACACAACGATGCCTCTTTCAATAGAATTAACTCCTCACTCTGTAATGATATCGAAATCACCATTGACTTTATCGTACTTCTCACATTCAAACCCAGTAACAGTCCTCGTATTCCTATAGTTTGCAATCTTATCGCAAAGAGGTTGGATATCGAAATATTGGGCGTCTTTAAGAAAACGAAGGCGTTGATTATCGTTTCAGTTACTTATGTGTATGCGCCCTGTAATAAAGAAGTCGAGGATTTCGTTGAAATATTCAGCGGAATAAGCGATGAAAATGGTTGAAGGAGGAAGGTAGTTGTGGGATTTAGAATAAGAAAATATCAAATTGAAAATACGGGAGGATTTGTATGCGAGTAAATAAAAAAGAGGAAATTTATATGTTTCCTTACCGATGTATCAGGAGATTAAATGATTAGGGTTGTTTCTTTTGATGATGTTTACTTCGGAGGTTGTTTTGATATCGTTGATTTTAGAGAGAAGAGAAGAGCATTTACTATGGAGGGTGGTTATCATTTTAAGCAAGATTAAAAAGAATTAAAGTGATTGTTTATGTTTATGTTAATGTTTATGTTGATATTCTTAATAAGTATAAATATTTATTTAATAGGAACATATGTCATATCATTATACTTTTATTATATGTTTTCTGAGCATTCCACTTTACGTTGCCTTGTTCCCTGCATTGATAACATATAATATTATGACAATGTAATTTTAAGTTTCCTGTATTGAAGCATAATTGTTTATATTGTTTTTTATTTAAATAGATGTATATTCCTCTTTGTGTTTCTCCTCGCTGTTTTTCCTTCCTTTATCTTCAGGACACCTTGTTATTTAAAATAACTTATTTTTATTTTTATTACCCACATGATTCGATTATTATCTCTTTTCTCTTTTCTTTTTTCCCTTTTCCCATCATCACCTTTCACGACTCCCTATCTAATAAAATATCCTCCTTCTTATTTATCGTAACATTCTGCAACACATATCCCATCTAAACACTGATTTCATTCTTCACATGTACATATTTTAATAATCTTCAAGCACAGTTAATTATGAAAATCCTTATCTTACATTAATTAATATCGTATTTATTTAATATAAATAATCAATCTTTTGTATTTCAATACCTACCAATCTACCCTTTCTTCATATTCCAGTCCAATATTTCATATAAAAATAGTAATCTTTGATTTCATTATTTTATTACTTTCCTACCCATACTTAATAATCCAGTCCAATAAAACGATTTTGATTTTATTACTTCGGTTTATATTTTCACATCAGGGCGTTATCATTGACTCGTTATCCTGATGATGAATATTATTAATATCCTCTTTCCAAGTGATGTGCCTTATTCTATGGGAATATCAATCATTAAAATCAACCTTTCATTACTTGGTTTTACTACTCGATTACCCGTATTTATATAGTTTACATAATTACTAAGATTATCCTCAATCATAACCTACTTACAATTGTTATTTGTACTGTTACTGTTATCTTTCATTATTTTAGTGTTTAAAATGTTATCAATATTTACCCGATCTTCAGGGTCTTTAACTAGGCATTTACTTATCATATTAATGATATCTTTCGGAACACCCTCCCATGGAGAGACTTCAAATTTAATTTTATTAAATATCGCTCACTTCCCTACTCTTTCCCCAATCTCAACCTCATCAACTGCCTCAATTTCCGTAGTGTCGAATGGTAATGTTCCACTAAACATATTGTACATTCAAACACCCAAACTCCAGATATCGACTCGACTATCATATGGGTATCTTAATAATACCTCAGGTGCGACATAGGCAAGAGAACCAAGGCAATCGCATAGTTTTTCATTTGGTGCTAGTACTTTACTGAACCCAAAGTCAAGTATTTTAGCATTATAGTTCTCACCTTCTCTTCCCTTGTGATACTGCAATAGAATATTCTCAGGCTTTCAATCGCGATGTACAATCCCGAGTTGATGAAGGTATTTAATCCCTTTCGTGATTTGACGGATAATACTCAATCAGACCTTTTCCCCCTTTTTCGCCTTGTGGTTGTATTTACCTTTTGTCTTGTCCTTTGCTTTCATCTTAGACTCACTATGTGTTTCGTTGATATAATCATGTCATGTACCACTGGAACAATACTCCATGACGATAAAAAAATATTCCGCGTTTTCAAACGTATCAACGAGATGAACCACATTTGGATGATGACACATTTTCATGATCTCGATTTCACTTTTTATTCTATCAATGTCAGGAGGGAGACACCCGTCTTTTTTAATTATTTTTATCGCAACCTTTTCCCGTGTTTCCTTGTGTATCCCTAGCTTAACAATTCCAAATTTACCTTTACCGATATCTTCTTTTAGTTCGTAATATTGGAAAAAGTTTTTGTAATTTATTGCCTCCTCAATCGCGGAGATGAAGTTAGAGGCGATTTCCTGAGATGAGCAGTGATAAAGAAGAGGTTCACAATTGGAGAAGTTGATACTGAAGGTGTGAAAGGTTTTATTTTTGATAACAGATTGTCCTTTATTTTTCGGATATCCTCCTTTAAGAAGAACAAGTTTAATAAAATCGGACTTTGTGTCGGAAGTGTACAAGTTTGCGGTATTTGGGAGGATAACGAAGTAAATTTTTTTTAATTTGTTGTTTATTGTGATGTAAATCCAATTTTCATATATCACGTCATTACTCTTTCTCCTGCTTGTTGATCGGGGGGAAGAAGGATTATTGTTCATGGTATTATTTATTGAAGGTTGTTTTTTGTCCTTTGTTATATTGGAACTATTGCTCACTGTTCCCTGTTGAGAACTCTTTTGAGGGGATTGAACAGGGTTATTGCCTTGGTTAGCATCGGATAAAGGTTTGATTTCAATGTCAATATCGTCGTCGTCATTTTTTATTTCTTGATTAGTTATTTTTGTTGTCTTCTGTGTATCGTTTACATTTCTACTCGAGGTTGAACTTGCGGAGCTATTGTTAGTACTATTAGAATGTTCAATAAGAAAGTGAAAAACATGTGTCGTACCAAATATTTTACTCTTCCTCGCCCAAGGCAGAACAACCTTTTTTTCATTTTTGTTCTCCTTCACCCCAGGAGTGACACGCTTTAATTCGATATCCTTCACGTTAATCGCTTCGATATTTGCTTTAGTAAACGGTTTCTCTTCGTATCAAAATACCAACAACTCTACGAACAAATCACTTTCCTTCTTTTCCGTTATCGCCTTAAACTCCGAGAAACTTAGGCACGAGGTATTATCGAAAATCTTATTCAACGTCTCTTCGATTTCCATAAACATATCTTCATGGTAAGCATATCAATGGGTTTTACTTTCCTTTCTTAACGGTAAATGAGATAAAATAAATCTACAATCGTCTTTCTCGATTTTACCGTCTTTGTTAAAGTCTAAAATTTGGAAAATTATTTTAAAGGTATCGAGGAAACCCCCCGTGTAAAGCCTGGATAAGTTCAACACGAATTCATTTACATTGAGATATTGATCTTTGTCTCAGTCGAATGTGTTGAATATTTTTTCGCTTAGAAATATGGGGAGATTGAGGTATTGAATGAAAGTGCTTTTATGTATACAGTGTTTACGCTTTATGGGTGAGTCTTTGCTCGCGGAATAATTGAAAGACCGTGAAGAAAGGTCTTTAAATGCTTCGGTTAGATAAACATGAAATTGGGTTTGATTTGGAATATCGGTGATTTGAGTGATTTGATGGAAGTTTATGTATTTAGTGGGATCCATATTTACAATAAAAATGAGGTTTTAAAGTAAATATTTTATTGGGTTTGAAAGACGAAGTAATAAGTGTAATGGAATATGTTTTTGGAGATTATTATTGAAAGGGGGTAAATGTAAGATCAAAAGTATTTTAGTTTATTATTGCTATTCTTCATATAATAAAAACAATGCGGTTCTCAAGGAAAGAAATGTTTCATTTGATGATTTGAGCGAGTTTATTGTTATTGTTATTATTATTATTATTGGCATGATTGATTCAGTCAATGGAAGCAAGGAAAGAGATCTTTAGTTGATAATATTAGGAAATGATAATTTATTTTTTTATTATAAATGATACGAAGAATTTTCAAGTGATGTTGATCGTAATTGCGATGACGATATAAATTTCGGAATATTAAAGTGAATATTCTGTTTTAATCTTTATGTTACTACAGATAATAAGAATAAGAATAAGAATAAGAATAACATTATTGATTTAAGTGTAACTCATATCATCATATCATGTTTGCTTTGAACATCGAGCATTCCAACAATTTTAATCTTCCTATCCAATCCAAGTACGAGATAGATCTGAGTTTACTGTCATTTAAATTGAAATATAACCTAAAGGGAGAAGTTATATTAATGTGTATAGCTTCATTATGATTAAACAAAGTATATGTTTAAATCACCTTCCTTCAACGACACATCCACACGCGTTGAAATCATGTCCTTCATAACCCTCCATTACATTTCACATACTTCCAAACGCAAACAATTCAATATCCTCCTACTAACGATATCAATATCAACTCCTCCCACCACAACCTCCACATACTCATCCAAGATCTAATTGTTAAAACATTAAAACCAATAAACTAATAAACAATAATCTTACTATCGTTTTAATATTCATATTCATATTCATATCCCACCCAAAACCAAAATTCTTAAAATTCAACATTACTCAATAATCAATGAACCCACAAAACGATTAAAGCATCGCACCCACCCAACTCCATAGAATTCATATTTATAAAACACAAAAATATTTCATTCTCTTGATTAACTCCTTATTATTAAAAACACTAAACTCCACCGGGAAAACAGCGGCAACGAAACGGAAAATGCGGATAAATATTAGAGATATCATACTTGATTATATACATAAACATTAACATTAACATTATATGATATAATAAATATCTCAATTTAAAAATCTTTCAATTTAGTCATCAGCTCTACAAAATCAGGTCTATTTTTTTCATTTATCTCCAGCATATCCCCTCATCATTCCCGGAAATCCCTTCCGTATCTCGACTGAAATTGCATTTCTAAATACAATCTCACATTGCTCATCTCCACCATTTTCCTTAGTTCGTAAATCGCGTTTCAATTCAACGTCGCCGCGTATATCATGCACAAGCCTAAGGAGTAAACATCAGACTTAAACAAGTTGTGTTTAATATCCAACTGATTCGTCTTTAACCCGTTGAACAGGAGCGGACTCATATACATCTCTGTTCCTGTGAGCGTGTTTATTTCCTTCTTTTGATTTATCTTCGATATTTCCTTTGCTTCGCCGAAGTCCGCGATTTTATAAATTTTGTTTTTAAACACTCACACGTTCTGCGGCTTGATATCTCTGTGACTTATATTTTTGGATTGCAAGAAAGAAAGCCCTGACACAAGCTGCCATCAAATCCCAATTAAATCCTTTTCAGCGTAGTATCGATGTTGATCAATATGCGACTTTATTTCTTTTTCCCAGTCACTTCACCCTACTTCCATGAGAATGTAAATTCCATACGTGGTGGAATCAAGTTTATTAGTGTACATGCCGACGATTTTAATTATATTCTCGTGCTTGAGTTGTCGCGCGAGACGATATTCTTTCATAATGCTTTGCAAATCAAGTTCCTCGCTTCAGATGATCTTTTTCATGCTGTATATTTGTTTGTTTTTATCTTCTACTAAATATATTTTACCAAACGTTCCCTGCCCTAACTGTGTGATAATCGTGTAGTCGTCGATATTAAATTCTTGAGGTTCACTGGCTATTGAGGCTTGTGGTTTATTTGAATCTTCATGTTGTGTAGCATTGCATCCAGGGGAGATGAGAATGTCGTTGTCGTTTTGGGTCTTTTGGGCCTTGTGGGCCTTGTTATTATATTCATATTTCATTCCTTTACCGTGGTTGATTTCCTTTCAGTAACTGTTGTTGCTACTATTCGCGATGAAATCGATGTTATTAGATCAGGAGATATTATGGGAGTTTCTTTCGATTTTTAAATCGGTGTTCTTGTATTTCGTACTTGTTTGGTTATGCTTTGAGTAGCTGCTGACTCTATCGCGCCGGAGTTGCTCGTCGTGGTTAAACACAACATTTTTTTTCGGTTGCTTCTCCTTTGATCATGACTCTGTGTTAATGAGAAAACGATTGACTCCTCCTTTAGATCGACTCTCCACTTTAAGATCGTCTTGGTTTCAGGTTCGGTTTCAGTTTCAGACACCGTTTTGATCTTGGCTATTTAAAGAACTTTTCGTATTAAATCTACTCATCTCAATAGTCATCTTCGGAATCAATTGTTGATAATTTCAACCGCCTTTTGATAGCGAAGGTGCGGGGATATTGCTAATAAAACGCCCTACTTTCGCTTTATCTTCTCAACCGTTCTCGTTTTGGGTTTGTCTTACAGATATTGCGTTAATCGCGTGATTTCTATTTTTCCTTTGTTTGTGATAAAAATTTATCTTGCGCTTGATATCGTTCCGTTCATCTTCATTGTCTTCGTCATCGTCGTTGTTTTCCTTCCCGGGTTTGGAATGAGAACGAGGGAATAAATTGATGGATCAATTTCGATTTTTAGTCGATTTTTCACTCTGGAAAGGGTTTCTGTTGATGTTAGATTGGGAGTTCTCGCGGTCATCGCTCTCGAATTTTAATACCTTTTGTGCGTTATCATTGCAATTTTTAAGGACTTCGATTTTGATATTCGTGATTTGGTTGTTCTTTCGTTTTTCGTGATCATCCCGTCCGATTGTGTTGATACTAAAACTTCTTTCAAAGACGACTCTGCATTTCTTTTGCGTTTTGTTATTGTCAGGGTCAGGGTCAGGGTCAGGGTCATCAACCCCCTTGTCAAAATCCTTTTCACTTGTTTTACACAGATCTTGAACGTTTTCTTGTCCTTTTCTCACCGTTTGCCTGCTTCCTGATTCATCTGATAACGCTGATAACGCGACAGTGATATCTTTACTTATAAACTCCTTGGAACATTTTGGACATCGCCATTTAAATTTATTCAACGTGCTCATCGCTCGACATTTACTGCATACCACGACCTCTCTGTTCCCGAGGTAACTATGAAACATTACACCATCACATCCTTTTACCATGTGATTAAATTCAACTCGGCCTCATGTATTGTATCTATAGCACCCACAAGGTATTTCCTTCGGTTTCACTATTTTACGATACAAAAACGCGGTCTTCATCGCGAGTTTCATAATCTTATACTCGAGTGAATTATGTATCTTAGCCCCTGATTTGAAGTCTTTCGAACATAAAACACATTTCCATATCAAGTCTTTCGGGTTGATCAAGTACTTACATTTCTTGCAATATCAATTACCATTACTCAACCAGAATTTATCCTTGCATTTGATACAAGACATTTGCTCGTTCATTATCACATTGCAATGGTATTTATCCCACGTTGCCGGCGGCAGAAGCTTCTCGTTTGAACACACCACCGATGAATAAAATTCCTTTTTACAGTTAATACAAAACATTCAAATTGAGGACACGTGATAACAATACCCACAGCCGATGCACACCGTATAAACCGGCTTCTTGCTTGTATTAAATTCTGTTTCGTATACGAGGATAAACCGCCCTTTACAAGTATGAATCGGGATTTGATTGTAATTGCAATGTTGAATGAAATTGGTGAGATATGCTAAGTTAGTATTGTCCCTTTTATTGAGCTTGTTGTAATGTCGCGTGCTTTGTTGGTACGTTTCGTTGCATAGGTTATGCATCGGTTTATACAGTTCCAAATATGTTTTTTTTTCGCACTCCTTTTGAGTCTTGAGGAACGTGATGCTTTCATTGAATTGTTCGTATTCTTGGTTTAGTATGAGATTGACGCGTGTGAAGAAGTTCCGAAGGAACTCAGTTTCTTTTTGTGTTATTATTTTATCGGAGTTATCCACGAATTCTGATTTGTATCAAGAGAAGAGTGTTGTTAAATCGGGCGGAGATTTGATAGAAGAGATCTCGTGTGAGGCCGTGCGATGCTTTGCGAATGTTGTCATTTATTGTGTATAATAAAATGATTGTTATTATGATAAGGATCTTATTTAATAAAGATTATAATTATAATGAGTATGGGAAGATAATTAGTTGTTGGGAGGGTTTCCCCAGGGGGAGGGTTGAAAGAAAAATATTTTGTTGAATGGTGGGGAGGATATTGAAGATAATGGGATGATATTTCAGGGGGAGATTGAAGTATTGAAGGTTGGAGGGTTTTAAAATGAAAAGTGATTTAGTGGGAAGTGGTTGTGATGTGAAGATAGTATTTAATGTGATTATGGAATATTTGGGAATAGCGGAAAGAAGAAGAAGAAGAAGACGAAGGATAATTAATGAAAATGTGTTTGGAATATGTGGAATTACGGGAAAAGGAAGGTGGAATTGAGATAAGATCGTAAAAAGTTTTATCCTTTTGTTCTTTCATCTCCCGTGGGTTACGCTATTAAGGTTAATTTGTACTATTAACCTCATATGAAGAACAATTATCACGATATACATCAAAGTTTAAAATCGTTGTCGAGATATTTCTTTTATTTATTATGTTATATTTGTTCATCAATAATATTTTAGTTATATTATTACTCACGTTTTAAATAATGCCATTAACTCCTTCATTTGCCTAATTCTTCTCTCGTGTATCACATTTTCAATCGCACTGCCATTACTGCCGTTGCTTCAAATAATATCAGGAATTTAATAAATATCACCGATCTCGATCTCTAACTGCAACATCCTTTTGAAACTGTTGTTGTTACTTTTCAGTGGTGGGTAACAGTCTCAATAGTTATGTTTATGTTTATCTAATTTCCGAAAAAATAATCTTAATCGTAATGTAAGTATCATTGAGGAATTTGTGTTCATCAGTTCCGTGAATGAAAGAAATAAATATCATTATAATAGTCAATGCCCGTATTTGGTTTGAGTTGATCTCATCGTTTCCTTGGAAGTAATACCATTGTGATCATGCTTGATTAGTACTTTTATTATGTCAAAAAAAAGAGTTTATCTCTATAAAATAAAATTGAATTCGTATTTGAGGAGAATAACAAGAATAAACACCGTGCAACGCTAACAAAATCGAGTTGCTGACAACGGGAAACTACGATAAAATGAAATTGAAAATGGGTTAAATAAGAACATGTTCTAAATGCAATAATGAATCAAGGATATATTCTCCCTAAACACATGTTGTTATAATGTCATGATGCCGGGAAACACAGAAAAACTGACCTCACAAACAACTAAAAATAATATTGCAAGTGATACGATAACTAAAAGGACATGATTAAATCAATTTAACTTCAATGGACAATACTACACTGCAATGTAAATTAAAAATAGTTAACCGTTCAAGATAAACCACTTTCCGGCTTTCCTGACATATCTTCTTAATAATCGAAATAAAAAATGATGAAGGGATTAGAAACTCCCTCATAACGATTAGATAAACATATGAAAAATAACATCATTTAAAAGTGAATGGATCTCTCACTCGAATCTTTGAATATGAATCTTTGAATATGAGTCTAACAAAAGAGAATATCCAAGCTCCTAGTTTTACAATATCATTATTAGTATTATTATTATGATTTCTACTGTACTCTTATTATCAGTTATCCCATTTATTAAGGTAATCTTTATATAATTCAGTCAACATAATTATTTTTTCAAGACGGTATTTATAATTATTTTTGCGTTTCTTTATACATCTCCTCAGATGCAATTGAGTTAGAACTATTTACGTTTTAGATAATCACTCACAGAAGATAATTATTGTAAATAAAGATGACATATTTCAGTATCAAAAGACAAGAAACTCTTGATTAATTATCTGTTTATTTTCCAAAGATAGAATGAATAAAACTAAAAAATACCGAACGAATTGATATTGATTTAACAAAGAGAATAATATTAAAACATATTCATATCTTTCCTCTACGAAATACAAAACAAATCTCGATCAACTAAAATACATACATAAGCCCTACACACAGATGCTGACCAAACCAAAACTTTACTAAAATATCACCATAACCAAAGTCATAAGAATAACATTTCAAAACATCCCAACTGTACTCTTTTTACGATAACTCCATACCTAATGATTATATCTTCTTATTAAAATATCCCTCTTTATATATTATTTAACTAATAACATGACTACACTAACGATATTAAATCACACTGTTCTATTGTTTCTTTCCTGTTTACCCATCATCATCGACCATAAATTAACCATTTAAACATCATCGTATCCTTATACACATAAGCATAATTCTAACAATTTTATCCTTCTTTTCCGCTTCATCTCCCACGGTACAGTACTCGTATTTACATAATAAACGCCAGAAGTATCCGAATACCAATCCTGATAAGCCCTTAAACAATAATATTTTTAATTCATCATTATAAATGGATAACCAAGAGTCATCATGTACGACAAAAAGAAACGTGAAAGTCTCATTCCAAGCACCAGATCCTTCCCACAAAAAACAAAGCAATGACAACCCTGTGCTTACCGAGCAAACAAAGGCAGTGCGTCAACGTTTAAAAACCATAAAAATAAACCCGAATCAAATCAGCACATTATCGAATCTCCGCATTCAAGAACAAGACAACCTTCAAATTTACTTCTCAATCGCAGACAACGGCGACTCGCATTGAGTTCCTTCTGACACGGTTACTACCTCCTCCTACTGAACCATTCGTTGAAAGGTAATTAAATTTCTCAACAATTTTTGCGAGTCCTTTAACTTAGGTAATAACACTTTCTACACAAGTATCGCATATTTAGACCGCCTGATGAACATGAACGAAAACACGCTTTGAACAACAAAACAAATTTATCTCAACGCTTTAAACTGCGCGTTACTCGCCTCTAAATATGTCGAAAACGACTCAATAACCATCAACTTCAGCGATGCCGTGAAAGTTCCGAAAAAGTTCAAGTTCACAATCGAAGAAATCTTCGAAAACGAATTGAAAATACTTCAACTTTTCGAGTACAATTTGAACACTTCCAGTGTTTATGACTTTATTAAAGCGATGATCACGATTGGGATTATCTACAGGGATGACATGCAGTTCTTGAAGCGGTCAATGCTCGAGGAACTAAATAAATATATTAAAGATAGTTTGTTCACTGTTGTTAATAGCGGCATTTCTTGGAGGTATCCTAATGAAGTAATTGCAATGAGTATCACCAAAGAAGCGAGGAAGAGGTTCGAGTTGAATCCGGCGAAAATGGGCGCAATTGTGAATAAATTTCGATTTGAATACGATGATGAGCTATTCAATGCGTGCTGTGAGGAAATTGCGAAGTTGCTTCATAAAGAGGAGGACAGTATGGATATCAGTAGCGATGATAGTGAAGATGAACATGAAGAGGAGTGAAAAAAGAATGAAGACGTAGTCGAAGAACCGAAACAACAACCAAAGAAAGACGACGACGACGAAGAAGAAGAAGTAAAGAAGAATATCGTTATCTCAGATAATCCCCGAGAAGGAGTAAATTGCAAAGTCGAATCGGATTTAAATACACCGAATAAATCAGTTAAAAAGGGGAAAAAGATTTTTACTTTAAAAACTACTAACACACCCTCCAATCGCAAGATTAAGTATATTAATCTTAAGGCGACTTTTAAAGATACCAAAGAGGACAATATCATGAAAAGCAACCTTGATCTGCTTCTCAAACAGATGATAATCTCCCAAAAAAAACCGACTACAAAGCACGATATTTCAATGAATATCCTAAAACTACCAATAATACCAACGAGATTGTCGTTAAGTTGATCAATAAAACACAAGAGCACTCCCACTTCATCCAATTGCCTCAACTTTTCGAGAAACATCCAAACGAACCCCAACCTCTGAGAACGTAATACAAACCAGTCATTTCAAGTAAAAAAAGCGCGACTCAGCCAAATCGTGGCAAACCCAACCCCAAAGCGTCCGAAACGCGAGATCAACCCTTTAAACATCCTCCCACACAAAGAAAAGAAGAAAGGATCCCTTTTAACAAACATAATCGATGATTCCGAAAACACGAGCGATGAAAGCGACGGAGCTAAACAAAACGGGTTCATCGAATTAACTCTCCCTAAATGAAGACCATCCGTGCAATATAACAACGTGAACAATCTCAGTCAATCAATGAAGAACCCAAAGACAACGAGTAATAAAGGAAAGTCCTGATTTGCTTCACGGGGTACAGTTGCATACAAGAAGCCCTCTCTTTTTGTAAGACAGATTATGAAGTATTAAGTTATGGCATTAGTAAATGTGTAAAAATGTATTTTTTTTAATCGCCTCTAAGACATGTAAAGGAAAATAAAACTATTTGCCCAGCATAGTTAACTCTTAAGTCTGAACTGAACAATACTTGTTTAGTAAATAGTTAATAAATTTAAATGTAAATATATTTATGAAATTAGATATGTACGAGGTAAAAGTATTATATATAGTATTGTGATAATGAGGAAGGTTAAAACTTAGTTTGATTATCTGTTGCTATTTTGATGAATAACATATTGTGATATAATATTAAGAAAACTTAAAGATTGGAATTTTTATCGGGTTTGGTTTTGGGTGTTGCAAGGGATTATAGGATGTAAATGAAAAGTTTTAATGTTAATAAAGTGGAGGAGTTGAGGGAGAGTTTGGTTAAGTGAGAGGGATAAAAAGAGGGAGATGGTTAATTAGGAAAATTTGTTATTGTTATTGTGTAAATGTTTGTAATAAGTATTGTAATAGTGTTTGTCTACATAGGGTACTCGACTGAATAGATGGGGATTGGGGATTGGGGATT
>JAWNBB010012724.1:0-10809 GCA_036325645.1 Balantidium ctenopharyngodoni
GGGGATTGGGGATTGGGGATTGGGCCCAATCCCCAATCCCCAATCCCCAATATGATATTACAACATAAACATAAACATAAACATAATAATAAATATCACGCTCTGGAAAATAAAGTGCAAAATGCACAATGCAAAATGCAAAATGATGTTGAGAAAAGCGTAATCCTTGTTATTCATCGAAGAGGATGAACAAATACGAAGATGAAGAAAATAATGGTATTTAAGATGTATACGTTTATTAAATAGATCAACATAAAAGTTATCTAGTGAGATATTAATTGATTCTCTCTAAAGGAAAGGATTTTACATATTAAATACGGGAAGAAAAAAACACTCTTACGTGTAGTAAAGCATAATAAACATAACATGAGATAATAAAATGATGATTCAATAATACATCGAAATGTGATTATTTAAAAAAATAAGGCATTGCTGAAGTTACAGAAGCAGTTTAGAGGGTATTATTCATTACAGCTTCGATAATTGTATTCGATACGTTAATTGCTCCTGTATTAAAAGGAATATGAAATGTAAAATCAGTTTTAAGCAATTCGTTGGAAGAGACGTATGCGATGTAAATGTTGCAATATTAAATTTGATTTATAATTGTGATAAGCGCGAATGAATACAATTTTATTTATTGTTCTTAATAAAGTTTTTGATATTGTGGACGTGGATATTTCAGACAAAATAATCAATTCAATATAATTCAATTCTATTCATTATTTTCTTCTTATTCCCATTCGTTCTTATCCTGGAAGATTATCTCTGGAGTGCCAAATGTAATAATCATATCATCGGGTTCATACCAATAAATACGCAAATATAACGAAGACATGTTATACTTTGCTTCCTTTTGGGTGATATCATAAATATGATTTCTTTGAATATGACAGATGAACTATTCTCACCGAGGATCATTCAAAAACATTTTCACAAAACGCAACGATTTATTTACACAATCTACAATACGATATTATCACTTATAATTATGTTGTATTCTTCTTATTTTTCTTTTTCATTTCTTTGTATTTCCTTGCTTTAACAATTGATTCATATTTCGTTTTGTTCGACTCGAAGAATTTATACGCTTTTAAGTTAAAGAAACACTACGAATGGATAATAACGATACGGCTGTTATAATGGAATATCAAACCATAATTTAGGTAGAATGAGGTGTTATCAGGGTAAAAAATATCAACGATGAATGGAAACGAGTAAAACAATTGCCGTAGTTTTAATAAACGAAAGAAAGAAATTTGAACTGATGAAGTGATGAATTATAAAGAAAGAAACAAAATGTGAATGTGAGGAAAATAAATTTATTTAATTGGAGCAGTTTTAGAATGAATGGAGAAAACAAAATGATTACATATGATTTAAATGAATATTACAATGTTAACAATATTAATAAAAGCCCCGGGAAAGCCAAGTAAATAAACTGAAACATTTAAACCAAATGATAGTATTTGTTTAATGATTCATACATTTTTTCACATTTATTCCCAGATAGCAATATTAAAATGAGAACGAACAAAACAATAATAACAACAAGAATAATAATAAACCCTCAAGCTAAAAAAGAAAAATAAACCGGAATTATTTAGTTAACTTATTGTCGTCAATTACACACTCCATAAAAACATTATATTAATATATTATTTCCCTCCTCCTCCTCCTCCTCCTCCTCCTTCCTTCCTTCCTTCCCTCCTTCCCTCCTCCTTCCTTCCCTCCTTCCCTCCTTCCAATCCCCTCATAATCCCAACAACCCCATCAACACCATAACACTCATACACTTAATATCCTGTTCACTTAAATTGACACCTCCAATAACCCAACTCCCTCACCCGCAGGGTATTCCAAATTAAAAATAAAAAAATATTCTATTGTATTGTATATATTATCCTGTTCTTTATATTTATTATTAAATGAATAAGAAATGCGCAATCAGCAAAAACGCGATAAACGAGCTGCTGAAACTTCCTATCACCAACGAGAAAATATGCGTTAATTATACATTCGAAGTTGGTAATTGAAATTGAGAAAATAGGTACAATAATTCCTTTTATACTGCAACATTGGAAGACCAAACCACCAAATACAGCGGGTTCATCCTCAAGGGAAACCCAGCGGAAATAAACATTCGTAAAGGAGACTTCATCACTGCCAATTATGTAATGATATCTTCTTGAAATAAAAGCCCGAACAAGGTCATAATAATATCCAAGTTCGAAATCGAAAAGCGAAAGCCCGAAAAGGAGCACGAGCAAGGTAAGACAATTAATAAAAATAATAATAATAATATTTCAAAAAATAATCACGAAAAAGAAGCGGAAAAAATAAATAATCCCTCACCGAGCGGTAATAACGATAAAGAAGACAACTTGAAAAAACTTCTTTCTAAAGTGCACGATGTCGTGGCGAATAAAAACTGAAATTCGGAAAAAATAACAAATATACTCACTGCGCTGCAGAATGAACTATCAGAAAGTAAAGAAATCGAAAAGCCATCCACGATGAGTCACGGTGCAGACACCGAAGCCGCAGCCGCGTCCTCAGATGAAACGAATCCCAATAACAATTGTATCGATTTAAACAAGATCCTTCCCTCCGAGTTCGTGAAGCTCTGCGATATAAACACCTTTACTAAAATAATAAGCATATACGTGAAAATAATAAAAATGAACGATGTGAAAACGTTTCTCAACAAGCGCAGCAATAAGCAAAGCAGGATCCTCGCGTTTAATATTTGTGATATCTCTGGGTTTATAATGCAGGCAGCGTTGTTTGATTCGGGTATTGATAAATACGGTAAGGTGCTGCAATTGAATGAAATATTTTATATCTCCGGCGGTTACGCCAAGCTAAGCGAACAGAAATTTTCCAATCTTGAATCGAACTATCGTTGAGTGTTTGATACCAATACCAAAATATACCACATACCAAAGTCATTCGATAAGTACTTCCCTTCGATTTGATCCTTGTCTGCAAGTAAACAGCCTTTTAATTATAAAATCACCCGGTTCACCGAGATTTCAGTCCTACCCGATAAAACGGTTTTCAATTCGATTGCTTATGTTCTGGACATATCGCCCGCAAAGGTAAAGCAGTCTCGTATCGGTGAGATTAGTTGACGCACTATCTTAATCGGGGACAGTTCGAGAATCAAATGAGAGATTACGTTTTGGAAAGAGTTCTCGTATCTTCCTATCAACAAGGGCGATATAATGTTGCTCCGGGATATTCGTGTCTGCGATTACAACGGTAAAATACTATCAACTATCGATAGCTCTAATATCTACATCAACCCTCAAATCGATATTCCGCCTTTGTGTTCAAATGTTTCCTTATTAAACGAACTAAATAATTTAAAGGAAATCATCTCTAGTAGCGATGGAGATGTCGACTATTGGGCGTGACTTCCCGAGAACCGTGAATCGAAGATCGCTAAGGAAAAGGCAAATAATACCAACATCGTAAGAAAAGTCGTCGCACCAACGATACAGCAAAAGCTCCCGCAAGTGTATTACATAAAAGAAATATGCAACTTTATCACCTCGAAAAGCGAGTCCCCACTCGCTCGTCTCAAAGCAACAATAATAAAATTCGTCCACTCCAATAAAAACTACTTCACGGGGTGCCCGAATAAAACCTGCAAAAAGAAGGCGATTTATATTGAAGACACTAAGAAATGGCAGTGTTCATATTGCAATAATTGATACGATAAGCCTTATTATTACTATACCATTTCATTTACAATTGTGGACGCCTCGAAAGAAATTAGCATGGACTGATTCGGCGACAATGTCGCCAAGTTGTTCGGGATTTCGTGCGAAGAATATAAGGAAGCAATTGACAAGAACAATGTGAGTAAATGAAATGAGATAAACGATCGGGTTTTGAATAGTAAATACTGGTTCACTGGTAAAGGCAAAATCCATGTGTATAATAATATTAGCAAGAGGAAGTTTTTTGCGTATAAATTCGATGCTTATAGTGAAGGGGATGAAGCGTGGAAAATGTTGGCGAATTTAAAGAGAATGTTCGAGAGGTAGATAGGATAATATGATCATATTGCTATGGAATTAAAATTTTTATTTACTAATTTTAAGTACTTTGTAGTAGTGTTTTAAAGGGGATGATCAAGGAGTTTTAGGGATGTATTGAGGAGGTGGGATAAATATTTGGTTGTGGGAGGGGATGTTTTGGATTGGATTTATAGAAGATATTTGTGAGTGTTTTAGTTGGATTAGTGGTTAAATTAAAATAAATTTTGGTTTAATATAACATCAGAGGGAAGAGAGGGGTGATGATTAATAATGTTTGTGATGGGTATTATGAGGGTAAGGAGAGAAGCGTTTAGTTGTGTATTTGTTGATTGAATAATGGGGTATGAAATAAAACAAAAGTAGGGAGATGTGAATGAAATTCGTGTTTTAGTTATATGAATATATTGGAGACATTACTAAAAACAAGTGATGCGTTGAGATGTGGGAGAATTAGGGTCAAAAGAAGAAAATTGATTCTGAAACGAAATAATTTAAAATAAAACAAGTACAGGAAAAGATAAGAAAAGAAAAGAATAAATTAATATCAATATCTATAATTGATACACACTTTCATACGACATAGGATATCACAGACACAATGAAAGCCCAGGGAGAAAAAGATTTCGACGTAAAACGAAACTGGATAAATGAGTGAATTATTTAAATAGTGGATCTCTCTTGATAAGAAGAAAGTCAAAGAATATAAAAAGTGGAAAATTGACCAAGCAACAATCGCAAAATGTTATAAACTAAAATGATTGCAGGAATGGATAATTCTTGTGTGCTTAGATCTGATACCACCTTAACGTCCTTCTATTTTAATCAAAACTGTTTCTTTCGCGAGAAGGAAGTTCATATCAAATCGACCGCACAACCATAATTTTATTAATTTCACGATAGAAATAAAAAAACATTTTTACAAACAGACCAAGTAAACACATTCACAAAGTGACATATGTTACTCATCAAATATCTTAATAACTTATGTTTTTATAACGATAGCATTTGTCTTGTTTATCCGCATTCGAGTAAGCAAATTCAACGAAGAGTCACGAATTATCTCTCCGAATTTAAACACTTTTATGTCAACCAATTCCCCGTCTGGAATAGCACAACAATATCAATGTGTAACATTTACTAAAACAAAACCTCAAAATGATATTTCCCGACAGTCCAAATAAAGCCAAATTTAAATAAATTATCAACAATATACCGATCACTCCTATTAACCACAATTTCATTTACTATCACATCCCCCTCTTTAACGCAACAACAACATTAAATCTAAACTCTTCCGTTTTACCAGTAAACAACCACCCTAATAAACACCCATATTAAACACTCCCTCAATTGTAACCCGTCACAAATCCCAACCAAACAAATCATAAAATAACCGAAATTAAATAATATCACACTAATTAATAAGATCTTTAAACATTAATATCAACATCGAAAAAATATATCACTATTTCACACACCTCACTCTTTTAAACCCGATAGAATACCTAACTAACTATATATAATAATTAATACCACAATACCAATTGCAACCATACTCTCTTAACACCATAGTAATACATCTCTCTCTAATAATAGCAAGTCGTATTGAGGACTCATTTATAAACACAAGTCCACACTGTTCCCTCTATTAGATAACCGGGAAAAAATTACGACTTTATGTGTTATTTCCCGACGTGATAACCCAATGACATTCATAATTAATATTAACCGATACAAGCCAATGTACGTTATTTACACAGGTCTTCCTTGTTTTTTGTCTTTCGCGAAGTACATGAATATCCCCGAGTTAATGTTATTCGCGTTGAAATTCGTAAAATATTTATCGAAAATACATTTCACGGTGATTCTCAGTTTTGGGTCTTTGACCAGACATTCCTTGATTATCAACGAAATGTAGTCATTGCTAGCGTTGGAACTGTCGCTATTGACACTGTTTGATTGGTTGACGGGGTGGGAATATGCTTTATCATCGGGTTTAAATGCGAATGGTTTATTGATTATCATTAGTTGGAGCTTCTCTTTGTTCTTGTTCATGAATGGGGCTTTCCCGTTCATTCAGTAGTACAATGTAATTCCTCATGACCAAACATCGCTTTTGAATGTGTAGGGGTTTCCCAATAGCAACTCCGGCGATTTGAAGCTTCAACTCCCGCAATTACGAACGGAAGTGTCGGTGGCGCCTCACACCGTGCTCAAACCGAAATCGATGAGTTTAAGAGTATTGTTCTTATCCATCATGATATTCGCTGGTTTGATATCTCTGTGAATGATCCCGTAGTTATGGATGCAATATCAACCGCGGATGATCTGATCCGCGAACTCAAGAAGTAAAGTATTTTGTATTTTCATCTTTTTACTTTTGATCACCGTCTTCAGGTCGCTACCATCTATTCGCTCATATATGTAATATATCGTCGATTCGTCCTCGTATATCGATATTGGTTTAATCACGTTCGGGTTATTCACCTTTATCAAGAACGAGATGATCGCCTTTTCCCATGAATTTATTTCGTAGTTCGAATACGTTGGGAACACTTCTTTACTTACGATTTTAATCGCGTATTCGCGATACGGCGGCTTGACGCTTTTGCATAGTTTTACAGTTCCGAACTTTCCTTTCCCAAGCTCCTTGGAATTCAATCAAGAGAAGTCGCAGGATAAGGGGGATGTGCTATAATAAGGATTCGTTTTTTTAATCGATGATTGGATTAGGGATTCGAATACCGACAGAGCCGATCAATTCGAAGAATAAAAATTAAAAATTTTCTTTCTGTTGTTGTATATTAGTATCAGGGTGAGTCAGGAAGTGATTTCGTATTCTTTATTATTCCCTTTCCGCTTATCCTTCTTGGCGGATTTAATACTGAAACAAGGGGAGTTCTCGGTACTTGAAGTTAGGGATTTGAGCTTTGTTGTTTTGGTAAATGTCAACAAAGGTAAGAAAATGAATTTTTTATTCAATGGAGATGATCTTGATGGCTTGGTATGACAAGGGTCCAGTTCAGAGATAAAAATAAGGTTGTCAATGAGTGTTAGTTTGGTGACATCGAGGCTGAAGTTGTTGATATTATTCAAATTAATTTCGTTGTTGTTCCCGCCTGTGTCAATACCAGGAAGTGTTTCATCTGAAGTACTTTTTACATTATTTAGATTATTCGTTTGCTCGGTGTTCAATTCACCGAGGTCACGCTGGAGTTTATTATCCTTGACTTTTTCAGTGAATACGATGATTTCGTTATCTTTACAATCGTTGTAACTATTTATTTTGTTTTTATGGTAATTGTTGTTCTCGTTTGTTGAGGTGAATGTTTTCTCTGAGGTTTCGGAGATGCCGTGAGTGTTGCTTTTGTTATTGTTATTATTATTGTTATTGATTGTGTTATTATTGTTATTGTTATTGTTATTGTTATTGTTATTGTTATTTTTAGTGTTAGTGTTAGTGTTAGTGCTAGTGCTATTGTTATTGTTATTGTTATTATTGTTGTTATTGTTATTGTTATTGTTATTGTTATTGTTATTGTTATTGTTAGTGTTATTGTTAGTGCTATGATTCTTATTTTTATTATTATTATTACTACCACTATTCACTTCATGTTCCAGTCCTAACCGCTGCATCGAAAGCCGTTTCATCGTCTTCACTCTCGCTATTAAATTTACTTCAAACTTTGTATCGAATATCGTATTATTTTTTAATTCTTTGATTTCATCTTCAAAAGTGTTTAAATCATCTCAATCTGAGTTCGTGTCCAAGTCGATAATATTATCCTCCTCTCCTGGAATCCAGTTGCTATTGTTACAACTATTCCATCACCCTCAATTGTTCCCTTCACAAGCGCCGTAATCAACCCCAAGAATTAAAAAAGCGTACTTCAAACAACATTTCGATATTTGCATCGCATCCCACGCCAAGTTGTATCCCATTGACACAAGTCTAAAATCTTTTTCTTTGTTTTTATATCACTGTGTGTAGTAATCAAACGCGCTTTGGTTTATAAAATTATACTTTGCAAAGAAGAAAACAAACATGAACAAGATATCAGAATTACTATTCATACACCGTTTCTTAAACTCGCTCTTGACGAGCTTCGTCTCCTTCGCGAAGAAGTTCTCGATTATTTGGTATCAAATATTTTCTGTATCATCACCCTGTGATTGCATATGCAAATAGATAAAAAATATTTTCGTGTCTTCGATAGTGACGATACTATCGTTGTCAAAGTCTCAAATATCAATGATGATATCAACGAGTCCCGTGTTTCCCGAGGTATAAAACAAGGATAATTTGTTACTGAAGACGTCGGAATTTATCGATGTCGTCTCTGTTTTCGTCAGCCATGTAAATATTTTCTTCGCGGGGAAGAGGCTGATTCTTGTGATTTCGTGGAATGTCAAATAATCGATTTTATTCGAGAGGAAGGATATGAAAATGTCCTTCAGAAACACGTCCAGAACCTTCACGTTGAAGATAAAACTCGATTTGATCCAGGAAATTATTTTTGATTTCCTATTCAATAAAGTGAGGTCGTTGTTACTTGTGTGCCTACTATCACAGGCACTTCTGATATTCCGATTTACGGTTGTTGCTGCTTGTCCACTTGGTGCAGTCATTATAATTGTTATTGTATTTTATAGTTTTAGGTTGTTATTTATTATTATTATTTTCGGAGTTTTTGCACGTGACGAGGAATGTTTTATCGCGGGATCAATCTTGATGCATTGTATGCATAGTATGAAGATATAAATAATTATTCTTAAAATGGATTCTCTACGTGTAGACACGGCGGAAACGATGCAAGCAAAAGAAGCGGTGTTAATGAGTACAAATACCTTTTTATTGAATACCGCACATGAGTTGAAAAACACGATGATATCAATACTCGGAATATGCAGCACATTTCCAAGCGCAACACCGAATTGAGCATACCTGCAATCCTGATGCGACTTTGGTATTGCGTTGGTATCCGATTGAAACATGGTCACGAAATTAACAAATATTAAAGGCGGTGACCGGAAAAAGAGTTCGCTGAATGGAATCAAAGGAGACGATGTGAAAGCTAAACTTGATTGATATTCGTGTTTAGATTTCAACTTTAATTTGTTTAAATTGAAGCAAGAGTACGACCCGAATAAAGCGTGCGTGAGATGAAAAGCAAAGTACAATGAAATTAAAAATTACGAAATCGTGTTCGAAGAAAGGCATTTCAAGCAGATCGTGATGAATTTACTTTCTAATGCGTATAAGTTCACGCATCAAGGAGTCATCGAAGTAAAGGCAACGGTGATTAATCATAATAAAATCAGAGTTGCCGTCAGCAACAGCAGTCCGGGGATATCGCAAGAGAAATGAAATAAAATCAGGAAATCACTGTGCAGTAAAGGACCGGATTTTAATATTTTGGAAAATATCAACGAAGATGATTTTAGCATGAACAGTTCTGGGCTTGGGCTATTCCTTGTAAAAGAGCTTGCCGAGAGGAATAACACGGACGTATTCGTGGAAACAATCAAAGAGGGATTAGATTGAAGTAATTGTAATGATAGTAATAGTGATAATGATAGTCGGGGTTTGATTTCATTTTATTTCGACGTGTCTGTGTGTTCAAAACCCCGAGATGAAGGGCATGAAATAAATCGCTTTCGGTCCTTAGAAATAGGGGAGCCACCACCGTTCATAAATAATAAACAATCCTTTTCAACCAAATCAATCCACTCTAAGATCTCTCAAAAGCACTTCGCTTCTTGATTCGACCCTGCGATAAAGCAACGTGAAATAAATCTTTTAATCTGCGACGACGAAAAACCCAATCTATACGCAATGAAAAATAATCTTTTAAAGAACGCGAAAACAACGCCAACAAAGCTAAAACTAAACATTGACTTCGCATACAACGGTATAGAATGCTGATACAATATCTATTCATGATACAAAACCCAGAAACACTACGATTATTGACTTATCGATGAGAGTATGCCTTACATCGACGGTAACACGGTGTGTAAATGACTAAAGAAATTAGTGAACGACGGTGAATTAAATCACAATTTGAAAATTTACATTTTATCGGGAAACACCGAGTATCAACAATACACAAAAGCAGATGGATACCTCGAAAAGCCTCTCGATTCGAACAGTGTGAAGATATTCTACGACTAATCTGGCACTGTAATTAATTTCATTATTAGGAACTTGCTTTAGATACCCTCACTTAAGAGCGTGTCGAAAAGGATTGCATTGATAGTTCGATATACGTTATCGATTTACGATATTCAGGTGATGAGTTGGTATTATCATCACATCTTTATTATACCCCGCTGATGAAGTGACTTTATTAGGAGGGATGGGTAATGCTATTAAAGGGTAAGGGTAAGATATTAATATTTAGACCGGATGACTTCTGTTGGAGTTTAGGTTGATAAGAATATTTTGTAATTTTAATTTTTAAGGGTTGGTATATTGATAGTTGTTATTATCTTTAGCGATCTGTGAAGATTGATCTATTTTAAGGGTTAAAGATTAGGTTTTGTGGTTGTAATGATATAAAATGGAATGGAATTGAATTGGATGGGATGAGAGGTTGAAGACAGTGGGATTGTGATTTGTAAATATTAATATGATTGATTAACGTTGTATTTATAAATATAATTGAATATAAGAATATTGGGTTAAATATGGTACTTATTCAATGATGTGAATTGAAGGAGAATGGGGATTGGGCCCAATCCCCAATCCCCAATCCCC
>JAWNBB010012753.1:0-23768 GCA_036325645.1 Balantidium ctenopharyngodoni
GGGGATTGGGGATTGGGGATTGGGCCCAATCCCCAATCCCCAATCCCCAATCCCCAATCCCCAATCCCCAATCCCCAGAATAAAGTGTATTTCGAAGAAATAATCAAACAAGAATCAAACTTAAGTAACTAATGTTTGATCTTAGATTAAAATACAAAACATTACAATTACATAAAAGAACATCAGCATAAGCATAAACATTAATTGATTAATAATACAATAAAATATGATATAATAATAATGAACTCCTCACGGTTCAACTTTAATAAATGAAAACAACTAAATTTATGAAGCACAAATATTGGAAAACGCGACCCCTCGCCAAAATGAAACCAGCAAAACAATATCTTCCGTTTCCCTCAAGCACCACTCTTGAACAGCACTAAAAACACGATTTTCAAAAACGATCCCCCTGAAATGGTTAAAACCATTATACAAGGCAAAAATAAAATACCCACAGATAAATACATGCTTCAAAAACTGAGCATCAGAATAAACAAACCAATTTCTAAGAATTATAATTGAAACAACAGTAATCAAGCTCTAAACACAAGACGAAATTCAAACGATTGAGCTACCGTTTACAACGAGGGAAATGACAATGCTTTTTGAACTCCATCGAATGGAGATGCTAACGGAGAGACCTGTGCACAGAGCACACAAATAAATAATCCGACGAAAACAAGTACAGTTCCCTTTAAACCAAAGGATACTGATACTGGAAAATATAACAAAATAGCAAGAGTCCGGAATCGGAAATTGCTCCTGGAAAATAACTGCATAATTATGAATAAGCAATCAAAGAAGCTTGGACTGAATCTCCCAGAGTTGAACCAGGTTCAGAGTATTTCAATTAACAACAATGTCATTTTGCAGAATGAAAGTAATAGTTCGAAGAATCAAGTGATTAATAGGAAAAATATTAATACTAATTGAAATGAACTCGTTACTACAACCGGGAAATTCCAGAAAACAGCGTATCATTCATGTTTAAATTGTAAAAATGGCAAAAAAATCGAATTCACGCCGTTTAGGTTTGGGAACCTGCAAACACCTTCGATTGGAAATAGCCTAGGTGGGAAGCCTGTCCTCGCCTCGACAAATATTGAATTTAAAAAAACATTTGGGTTTAATAAAGTAAAAGCATCTTCAAACTTCCAGGGATTACTTCCTAAAAAGCCGAAAATACAGAAAAATTACAAAGTGAATTGCTTTAGCACCTGCACGAAACAGGGAAGTAAGGAGGGTGTTCCCAAGGTTAACCAAGACTCCTATTTTTACTTGGATAACCTACTCAATTTAGGAAATTCCTTTTCCATTTTCGCAGTATTAGACGGGCATGGTTCGAACGGTGAACAAATCTCTCAATTTGTCAGCAACTTCCTAAAGGACTATCTCTCCGATATTAAACTATATAAAGATATAAACGTGAATGATAACACAACTACAAATTGATTAAATTGATTTACGGAAAATGATTTTTCCTTTCTCAAAGACTGAATCGCCCGAGTAGTCAATGCTTTAAAAAGAACGCGAATACCCTGCGATTTCACTGGTACAACATGATCAATGGTTATCATTATTGGAAGTAAGATTATCACGACTAACCTCGGGGACAGCCGTGTTATCGCAATCACATTGAATGAAACGATAATTCAACTTAGTAAAGATCATAAACCTGATGATAATGAAGAAAAGGACCGAATCGAAAAAAGCGGTGGTGAGGTTAATCGCTTGAATTGGTCGAATCACGGTCCGTATCGTCTCTGGGTTAAAGGTGAGAATTATCCCGGACTAGGCATTAGTCGCAGTATCGGCGATTTTAAGGCGGTAACCATTGGTTTAAGTAATTCTCCTTTTATAAATATGATTGATATTTGAGAGAGTAATATCTGCAGCTTAGTTATCGCGACTGATGGGTTGTGGCAGTTTTTGACAAACGAAAAAGGAAAGGAATATATGATAAGATACTATAAAGAAAAGGAAGTCAAAACGGCAAATTTAAAAATGGTGGATGAGGCGAGAATGCTCTGGGAGGTAAAGAATAAAAACGGTGTCGATGATATTACCGCAATTGTTGTTTACTTTTAAACCCAAAGAAGAAAGGAAATCGAGAGTGGAATGGAATTTGCTTTAATTAAAGAAGTAAAGGGTATTTATTTAATATAGGTTGACATTGATTGGATGATAATTAAGGAGTTGAGGTAGATGAAATAAATGTATTTACAAAGGGATATGCTTTGATGATCTCGAAACAAGTGAGATATTTCTTAAGGATTGGTACTGTTTATCTAAAGAATGTTTTTTTGTTTCTGTTTATGTATTATAAGTAAATCGTGTTTTTAATATTAATTTAAGTGCGAAAATAGATTGTTGGAATATGATCAACGATAGTCAAGACGAGTGAAAATGGAATACGAGAAGTGATGACAGAATTGAATGAAAAGTTGTGAATCGTAAGTATCATAGAAAGGAAAGCTTTGATTAAAGATTTTAAATATTATTTCTAACATTCGATAAAGATTATGTGACCGATAAAAGAAAGTGACTGTTTTGTGAGTGAAGTAAGACTGTTAATATAAAGCATTCAATGAAGCATAGAGGCGAGAAGCAAGTTGATGATAATCATATTAACTGAGTATTGTATTTATTGTTTTTATTTTTGTTTTGTTTCCTTTTATTAATTATCCAGTTCATTTTCATCTCTTAGTAACTACTCAGAATTAGATTATTTCTATGTAAATTTTCATTTTTTCCCTTTAGTGTTATATATAATAAATTGAGGGTTTATCTCCGGATTGACTTTTTTAGGCTTTCCCTCATTGATAATACGTGAACGACCATCATATTCATTACTCTGAGTATTATAACAATTCAATGAAGACACATATTTATCAAGAAACATCAATCATTATACAAAGCCACTTATGTTAGATTCTTCCTTTACTCAAGAACTTCTCTTTTTTCATCTTCATTCCCATCCTATTCAAAGAAGACAAAATCAAGTATTCATTGTATCGTGAGCACAACATCGCATATTTGATATTATCAATATAGTTTTTCTTTAAATTATTAAAAATTTTCCTCCTCACTCTCCCTTGATACAGCGCTTTAACCCTATCATCCAAATTCTTAGTTCTATACCCAACAACCAACGAATTTATCAATGTTACTCCATAAAGCCTCTTGATCACTCATTGTAATTTTTCTTCCTTTTTTCTTTTATCAATTCTCCCTCTTACGTCTTTAATGAATCAATTTCCCAAGGTTTTAATTTTATACTCACGACACGCGATTTTAAGTGATTTCATTGCTCTTTTTCGATAGATCTTCGATACAAACACCTTATAAGACTTACGTTTACCTTTTCACCTGAGTCTAATTGTCGATTTCAATGTTGTTAGTTGCTTATAAATATTAAAACAGAAGATAATGAAATAAAACTTCTTTGTTTTCATCTTTAGTATCTGCTTTATCATGGGGCTGCTTAAGGACTTATCTTCGCAGTTTTCGCCCTTAGTTTTACTTGGTATCAGGGCTTGGAAAGCATGTGATATATTAGATATTATTTTTTTTTGTTTTCAATATTTACTGAGTTTGTCGCGCTTGATATTGAGTGACAATATCTTTATGAAATGGTGCTTCGCTAAATACTTGATATTGTCCTCCTTTTTCTTGGCTTTTATAGTCTTTAGTTTATATTTATATTTGATCTTCTTTCACATTAAGGAAAAATGAAAACGTAAACACGTTCTTGCCTCCTTAAATGAATACCTAAGGTTATCTCGAATAAAATATCATCCTACCTTTTTGAGGTATTTCACACGGACTTGATTATAGCATTGCTTCATTTTTATTTTTTCAAAGGTTGAATACACTAGAATGTGCACTAATTGAACTCTCTGATATTGACTGATTTTCTCGGTGATTCCCTGCATGATAAGGCTTTCAATGGTTTTTATTTTCGATTTAGTAAAAAATGTTTGAATTGATTTTGATATAATCCGATTTTGAATTATTTTTATTCTTTTCCTTTCGAGGAAATGTGATTGAATGAGGTTGAAAATTTTTATTTTTAATCTCACATTATTTATTGTATTAACTGAACAATGTTTACATTTGCTAATTATCATAGTTTTGTTCGGTTGATGTTTAATATTATTTATATGATGCTTTTTCCCTAAAGATAGCCTCTTACGGTTATAGATGATAGAACTAATTAAATCATGTACTCGGGTTTTTCGTCTTAGTATCACGTGTATTGTGTTAATGAAATAGGTGAAATTTTGTTTTATTTTTATTTTTAACATTTGTCTTCGGCTGTTGTCAGTGGTTTTTCTTAGCTTTGTTCTTTGGTTAATGGTTGTAAAGTATTGTTTGACAAATATTTTCCCAAAAAAGTGATGTATCAACTCGTTGACTTTATGGTCAATACTCCTTTTTTTGTGGACGTTATATGCGTTGAGTTTAAACCCATACAAGCTCCTCGCTGATAATCAATTATTGTAAAATGATTTTGATTTATGTACTAACATCGGCTTTTTCCGGTAGTATTCCTTATTGAATTTACGCTTTCAGTAGTGCTTCTTGAGGGTTTGGAATATTTTTAGTTTTCAAAAGAATTCATTTTTTAGATTTCTTTCTTCGGGTTGATAAGTGCTGTTAATGCTATGAACTGGTTGTAAGGAAAGTATTGTAGGATTCGACCGGTTTTTTTGCGAATTTTCACTTGGGATTTTAATAGAAGTTTGTTCGGATGGATGACTTGGCGGAATTATGTTCATGGAAGGATCGAAGGTGATTTTATTGATATTGTTGAATATGGAGTCGAGTTGATTTATTATTTCGTCATCGTTCATTGATTTGAGTTGTTCATGCCACATCAATAATTATTTAATTAAAGACTTAAATATGCATACATATAATAACTTTATTAATTTAAATCATTGTGAGAATGATAACCAAGGAACGTTGGAGTAAGGGTTTTTATCATCGAGAACTTTCGTTAAATGAGAGAGTGTATTAATCATTACAAGTAAAATATTTAAAATAATTTGAAAATGATTATAATTAAAAGAAAGAACAATTAGAACAAACCCAGAAATAAAGCACAAGTTTATATCCTTTCATTTATTCAATTCAGAATCACCGTTTACCCAAAAAAAACTAAAATAACTCTTCATCAATGAAATCTCGAAACTGAAGGAGATCCAACAGCAAGAGATACGACGTGAAAAAGCTGAAAAAACATAAGTTAAGAATATATTAGAATAAGGATATTTTTATATTAATGATATGAATTCAGCATCGCTAACTACGACAAACTAAGTCGATATTTTTAATCACAGCCTGCTTATCCATTTCGTACTTATATAAGTCAAATATTTCTTGATACTTCAGGTAATCATTTGCGTATTCCTCCCTATTAAAAGTAGTTTCAATATTTATCATTATCGATTTCGCCTTATTCAACCTACACTCTTTTCATTCGTTAAACAACTTCTCAACTTCCTTCTCCATCAATTTCGATTATTAAATTCAAAAAAATAATAAATAAAAGAAATCCCTAATATTTATTACATAAATACAATCTTCATTTCCCAATCTCCCTTTCTTTCTACTTTGTATCCCTTTCTCCTTCACATCTTTCTCTATCCCATTCCTCGACATTACCCTT
The DNA here is from genome assembly GCA_036325645.1 of Balantidium ctenopharyngodoni. Taxonomy (NCBI): domain Eukaryota; phylum Ciliophora; class Litostomatea; order Vestibuliferida; family Balantidiidae; genus Balantidium; species Balantidium ctenopharyngodoni. Next base: position 5,678 of record JAWNBB010012753.1, read on the forward strand.
TAGAACGATACAATATTATTTAATAAATTATACATTCTTCTTAATATTTTATGTTAATATAATATCTTTTCTTTATATAAATATATATCATATCTTCTTCAAATGCAAATAAAATAATTAAAACAAATTCTACAGGTTAAGAATATTAATACCTTATTGATTACCTCTTGTCAATCCATTAACATATATCTCTTTCTTGATGACTTTGAAACCCATCAAGCTTCCTTAAGCCAAGTTCCTTATATTCTTAAAGTCAACAAGCCATTTTATTAAGTTCCTCACCTTCCGGCTTTTCCGTCTAAACACACTCAACACAAAGATCAACATTTCAAAGGCAACCTCCATAACTGCAAAATCAGCGAGGATCGTTAACATCCAAGTCGCTATCAGCATCCAACTAAATTCGATCCAAATAATGGAGAATCCCACACTTACATAGAATATCGCACCAAACAAAAAGGAGTCTACAAAGCCAATAATCGCAATTGCCTTAATATCTTTATTATACGCGCTTGTAAAGTCGAGTGTTTTTATCATTTTTCTCTTATCAACAAGGGACACAGAGGAGAGTGCGGATATGATAAATGAAACAATGTTACTGAAATAAACTGCGATGAAGATATACCCAGCGATTTCACCCTCACGTACTTTCTCGAGATAATTTCGTCTGATACTCCTTTCAAAATCGTAGTTGAAGACTAGTCATCCTGTTACAGATGCTGTCAGGATAAGCAGATGAAGGTAGATCTTGAGTAACTGGTGAACTTGCGAAATAAAAGGCGAACTATAAGTAAAGAACGCAGAGTACATGTTGTATTTTCCAATGAAGTAAAAAGGGTTATAGCACTCAGTAGCGTTGTCGAATTCTTCTGGATCGTAATTGTAATCACTGCCACTGCTCCAACTTATCACTTCGAGTTTTTTCTCGTTTTCTGGCTTGTTGAGTTGGATGAGATCTGGTACCGTTGGGCGTTTTGATATCAGGGGTATTGTGACAGAAACAATAATTAACTTTTCTGGTATTTTTTTTTCTTCTCATTTCCTTTTACGTTCTTCTTCTTCTCTCCTTCGGCGGTCTTCTTCCATTTTTCGTTTACGATCTTCCTCTTCTTTTCTCCTGCGGCGTTCATCTTCTTCCGCTTTTTTCCTACGTTTATCTTCTTCTCTTTTGCGCTTGTCCTCCTCCTCTTTACGCTTTCGTTCTTCTTCCTCACGTTTTCTTCGCATATCCTCCTCTCATTTTCTCTTTCTTTCCTCTTCTTCCTCTAATCGTTTTCTTTTTTTGTCCTCTTCCTCTTTCTTCTTTCGTTCTTGATCTTCATCGAATTTCTTTTTCTTTTCTTCGAACTGTTTTATCCTTTTCAGGATATCCCCTTCGATATCTCCTTTCAGATATTTATCGATATCCGCTTGATTTGCGTTTTTGTTTATCCCGGGTCAGTCAAGAGACTCATCGAGGTTGATATTTATTTTTTCTGCTTCGCCTATAAACAGGCTCTCATCAACATCTTTACTATCGTTTAAGAACAGTTTGATACCTTTCGCACCTGCCACTTTGACGTTCCTTTTATCTGCAAGCACTAAATCCTGGCGGAAGCTATTACCTTCACTAATCATACTGCTATTGTTGATCCGATTATCTTCTTCGTCTTCAAACGAACACTCCTTTTCATTAATGATCATCTTGTTGTGCACCTTATTGTTGTCAAAATCATTCTCGTTTTCGTTCAAGAACTCTCCTTCACACTCTTCCTTTCCGTAGTACTTTTTAATGATTTTGATTTTCTTCGGTTTTCCGAAGTAATCCTTGTGAGCGTATTCGAATTTGTTTTTCAATTCAATATCGTTAGGATTCGCCTCGACTTTCTTTCGCATGCTTTTAAATTCTTCGCGTGTCATTTGCACAGGAACATCCTCGATAACCCAGTTAAATCGAGTGAATTTAAATTTACCATTTGCCTTGGTTCAGTCCTTGATCTCCTTGTTGATTTCATCGACCTCGTCTCGTTTCTTGTAGGGTGTGTTCCAATATGCGATGATGATGGAAAGGATCACAAAGAGGACAATGAAGGTAATGGTTAGGAAATAGAAAGCAATGTTTAATCAGTAGTTAACGCCTTCCTTAAATAATTGCGGGTTGTACACAAAGTAATAAGATTCACCAGGGTATCTTGCATATGCTTCAAAGGTGAGGACACTATACACAGATGAGGTAATTTCGTCGGTTGTGAATTTGGAATAATTTGCGACGATTGTGAAAAATTGTGCGTTTTCGATGATTTTTCAAGTGTTCGCGTCCATCTCATATTTCTTGAGCTTTGGGAGATGGTTCTTGTAGTACTTGGGGATCTGTTTTCTCGTGTTGACGAAGTCGATAGTACCGTTGCTGAAGATGAATTTATGGTAGTAAACGAGGTCTTTGTAAAGGCGATGAAGGAATTTGTCACCGTTGTATTTATCGGGGTAAACGTGGTACATATCATAGAAATTCGGATTGTAAGGCTTGATTATGGGAAGATAATGCTCAACGGAGTTGTCGGGACAGGATGTTATGTTCACAATTTTTCAGTTTTCATCGAATAAAGAAAGCGCGTGTCAATTGGTGATTGTGCTATTATGCAACTCCGCAGAATAAATCCGATAAGGCTCTTCATAAGCAACATATGAAATATATCATCGATTGGTCGGTTCCAACTTTTTAATGCAGTCATCCGCCTGGATATAGGACTTATACGTCCTCATTCTCTCTTCGAAGAAACTGGCGCTTTTAAACTCGTTTAGATTAGCGATCTCAGCGACATAAAAATCGAAATTCGTGAAATGCGAATTATAATTAATCGAGCTATTCCCCCGAATTAAAGCCCTGGTGACAACTTCAAAATAGTATTGTAATTTGTTGAGAATGAACTGATAACTGTACCTTATATCGTAATCGACCGATTCATAGTCCGTGAAATTAATACCATACGGTTCGGCTGTGTAATTTACGGTTTCCATGCTCCCTGAAAGGGCACGAATTCACTTTCCTTTGTATATTGTGGCTAGCTCGGGGAGCATAATATCCACTTTATGGTGTTTGATTTTATTCTTTGTGTATGTCAGTCAATTGTCAAGCGTGCCAAATATGGGAGTTGCCTCACTTTTTTCAATAACAACGTTAATGTTGTCGTTGATATAGTCATAAATCTTCATGAAATCATCTATATTTACCTGGTCGATCTGTCCGCTCACGAGAATGAGAAAATCTGAAATGTGTTTCAACGACACTCCGAAATTAAAATTGGTTATCGATTTGGAATATAATCATTGACGGATATGCTTTACGAAGTGGTTAATGTACTCAGTTAAATATTTATGGTTCTCGATGCTGAACTGACACCCGTTCCCATTGAACCCTCGAGAACATTTACATATATTCGTGCTACCGATCGAATGGCAGATCCCGTTTTTATGGCAGTTAAACTCAGACATTTTTGATGTTTTATCATAGCAAATCGGGACACTTCAGTCGCTGTCCGGGAAAATACTTTTTATCATATTCGTGATATCCGCCAGTTCCAACTGTGTAACCGATTCATCTATTGTGTAAGTCGGTAAAATACTTGATATTTTATCGTTGTTCCCACTGAAATCGAAGTCTTGAACTTTGATAAATAATTCATGATAAGTCTTCTTCGTTTGCGCGACGCCGTTGTCATCAGTATAATGTCATATGCAATATATATCTAAGTACACATCTTCAAGGCTGTTGTTAATTTCCTTGTTGTTGAATATTTTCAGCATTTCGACTTCGCTTGGATTGCTTAACTCGATTGAGTATTTCACTGTTTCATCGTGCTGTAAGTAATAATAAATCTCGTACTTGATTGTCTTATTGAGCAACCCTTGGACAAATGCGGGCTCTTTGACTCGGAAAACAAACTCAGTTATATTTACTATTCCCTTCACTGGGTAGATTTGGAGGACAACACATTCATCGATTTCATGGAAACGGTAGTCAATTGCGGGATCGATAACGTGATACCCAAGGAAATTGGGATTTACTGTGAATGTACTTCTTGCATTTGCTTCCACACTATCCGTCATGTAGTGCCCACCGTTTTCGTTCGAGAAATAATGAAGAAGCAAGTTGCTTTCTTTTATGTAGTACCGATAGAATGCACTTGTCACGCTGCAAAGTGTTTCGAATTTCATTATTTGGTAACTTGACCATAATTTTATTTCGCGGATGAAAATAAACCCGAAGCTTGTGCGGGCCTTGTTTTCAGGCTGAAGGACTAACTGGGTGTATTTTCGGTTGTTATTGGTCTGTCGGTTATTTCAGGTGTCCATTTCCTCATTGATGTTCAGGGGTTTTGTAATCCCGTTGAATGAGTATTCATTTAATGGTATCGAAGAAGAGCAACTAACGTGTAGCCAGGTGTAATACTCCCCGAGGACAGTGTCGTTATCATAGTTATCTCTGAAGAATTTTTTATATTTTTCCTTGTATTCGCTATTGTAAACAGGGGAACATGAGATGTAAATGTTCTCGAGGTTTGTGTCAGGGTTTACCTTATTGTAGAACCGGATGTAATTGTGCATGTCCCAGTAGACTTCATGACCGACAAACCCGCTTTTACTTGTGTTGTAATTATAAATGTAAAGGTAGAATTCGATAGTGTACTCTTTGTTTCTGCTGTAGTTGATATTGTTTACCACGAATTGACCTTGCGCGTATTCGACGTAAGGGACTTTCTCGCAATATATTTTAAGATTGTTAGTGTCATAGCGTAACCATTGTGTTCTACTGCTCATATCGCAAGTACATCCCTGGCTTAGATTCTCTGATATTCCTCTGCTGTTATAACTACAAGTTTCAAAGCACTCCGTGTTGCAACTCTCGCACATGGTCGCTGTGAATTCAGTGAACTTCTGCTTATTTTTACAAACGATATTATGGTAAGGTATATAATCCTTCAAACATTCGAGACCAATCTCATCGTCTCAGTTCAGGTTAGTGGTTTGAACGTAATTTATTTCGTTGATTTTCACGCAACTTTTCGGTTGACTGTTTATCAAAGTAACACGTAGCCCAAGATACTTTCAATTCTGCGCACCCATGATGTAACCTAATGGGTTCACGAGGAAATCGTTGTACATTCGGAAATCGTAGAACATTCCACTTACTTTATTACTGATTTTAAACATTGTAAAGTAAACACCGTTTGTCGGGAGTTCCATTCCTGTTTTCCTTGTGACTTCGTAATCCTGGACATAGAATCTTGCTAAGATTGGGAAGTATTCGCTTAAAAACGGATCGTAGAGTGAGTGATTTACTATCGATGAGAAAGATATCAACACCCACTGACCAAGGTGAACAGCGAAGCCTTCGTCTTGGAAAGTCAGTTCTTCGTCAATATAAAAATTCAAATTCTTCTGAATGGAATCATAACAAATATACTTTGTAGGAGTCTCGGGTAGATTATCCGCGATTTTCGTGTCAAAAATAAATCAAGTGAAACACTCATCCGTCGACTCTGTGACTTGACCGAATAGTTTCATCCATATGGTAAAGGCGAATCTGTTCTTATCTTTTAAATAAAAATGATTTTTATAGTTGTTCACTTGGAAATCCAGGTTATATTCGATTGGTTTTTTCACTAGTGGCATCTTCAATACAAACCCGCTCTGTTCTCTGCAATTCGATGCGAATCAAGTGTAGCCTTCGTTACAGCTCATGCAAGAGTCTTCATCGTTAGCACTACATGAAGAGCAAGTGGGGTAGCAATCTTCAAGGACAATTTCTCCGGTGTTCCAATCCGAGTAGTCTTTGATATAAACACCTGGATTATTGTAAACGTAATCGAATTTCTCGATTGATGCGAAGTTGACGAGCATGTGTTGTTCATAAGTGTATACCGTTGTTCCATCGGGATACCTGATAACATAGTCAAGACCGTCCGAGTTTTCACCTCTCACATTGAGAACATTATTCAGTTGTGAATTAAACAGATTAAACACGAATGAAGTAAACAAAGCGTTCAAATCTCCATTTGAAGTCCTTGTCGCAAGTTGGTTGACAATCCAAGGGGTTGCACTGATCCCGTCCCAGAAGTTCAGATTTTTATAGAAACCAGCACCCCAAGCAATAGTATTTTTATATGAATTATATGCAGGACTGTTATTATCTTTCACACAGCCTACTTCAGTTGAGCAAAACAGTAATTTGTATAGTCGTAAATCAAAATCCGTGTCCACCCCAGAAATGCTCACCGCAGGGTTATAAAGCTTGAAATTAACGTATACAAACAAATTTCGCTCTAAGCTTTTATTAAACACATGTATTATGATAACATTCCAATTATATCACGTCACGTCTTTGAGCACAATTTTAAAAGAATTCGTCTTGGAAATAAGCTCATAAACTATTTCTCGTTCTTTATTCATATCCTCGTATATCAAATGCGGTTCTGCGATTAGGTAGTACCGCCGTTTCCCTCCTGTTGGCTTGCAGAACTCGTTAAATCGGTCCATCTTAATCCAAAATTCGATCATGTAAGCTTCTTTTTGGAACGAGTTTTCACCAAACTCGAAATCGTAGTCAATGTTATTAAAGTTCAAACAACCGTTATAATACATGTACATTCGAGTACTGTCTTCCTTCGAACGGCACCAGTTGTTATACTTTAGGTTATCACTATTGCATGTTAGGTTGACATTAAGGTCTTTCATCTGATCTGCACTTCAGTCTCTGCACTTGTCAAGCCCTACATCACGACAGTTAAAATTACAGATTGACCCTATTGCTGTTTCCGGGGAACGAATATAACCGTCAATACACGTTTCACCACATACATTGTTATACTGAACTTTTTCAAACTGAGCTTGGTCCCAAAGGAGTCCATTCGCATTCTGTTCGCATAATCAAGGTTTATTATCAAGTTCACATACTTTGACACCTGTGAGTGAACAATTCGAAAAGTAATCGCATTTTTTTCCGACGCTGTTATAGGTTTTTAAAACAATTGGATCACATTCTCGAACAACTTCTAAATCAGTGTATATGGTGGTAGGTAGAGGTAGAGGTCATTTTCAAATTCTTCGTTCATCTCCTACATGATAAGGATTGATGTTTCAATATTGTTGATACTCCTCAAAGTTAATACTGAACAGCATTGAAGTGTATTGCGACGACTGAAACAGAGCCATGTCCACGTTATCATAGCGGTAATTGATTGGGATATAGTTATTGTATAAATATATGCTTTTGATATAAATCTTTATATTTTTGAAATTACTGTTATATGGGCTGGCGATAGTTAATTTTGTAACTTCATCCGGCTGCCAGAAGTACCTCATGCCGTAGTCAGTGAAAAAACCTTTCCATGTTATATCTCCTAACAAAGGCTTTACCTTCTGTGCTTTTCCTGTGATGTAATATTCTTCGTTGTTTTTATGCATAGCGCACCGAACGTGCATCCATTTATCATTAGGTGATTCAAGTATTTCGTAAGCACTGTTAACTTGATATTTTTCATAGTGCATCATATTGGCGTTATTCGTTGCTTGGGTTTGCAAATTTATTTTATAGTCTTGAGGCCAACACACCGCGCGGAGATTATTATCATCCTTTCTAAAGGATATTGACACAAGGTTACGCCATATTATATGAAAGGGAAATAATAAGTTATTTATTGATGTGATCATTACCCATGTCTCCATCGTGTACATATCTAAACGAGAAGGAGGTAATTTTGTATCGATATCATAATTGCCATAATTATGCCATGAAATCATTTCTTTACACTTAGCTTCTGTATTTTCTGAACATAATGTCGGGTTATCACTGTATGAATATATAGCATTGTAACCATGAAACGAAGTGCTTGGTGTGAAAATCATGTCTTTTCCTGGACCATTAGTTATTTGATGATGTTTGGTATTGAAATCCTTTATATCATCAGGTACTCTATTATTATTTACATTCTTATCTTTATATTTCGGATCGTATACATGTAATCAATGATAATACGTTGCACAGAAATCCGGAGTTTGGAAATCAAGGCGATAGATTGAATTGACATTATACAAATAATTTTTCCATAAACGTATTTGCCGGAACACAAGCATACCCTGATTTACATTATTAGCGACAAATTTTAATGTTGTATTAGTTGGTGTTGTGAAAGCAGGAAGTCCATCAAAAATAAGATCACTTTCTCTGATATTTGAAGAATCATATGTGTTTCTAAAGTGAGTAAATTTCTTGAGATCTTTATCAACACTACAGCGTATATAATGCCAATTACCGTCCCTTGCTGAGATTATAATCGTCTTTTTGTTTATCGATGAAAAATTATTGCTCACATCTTTCTCAGCATTATAAATTGGTACGCATGTTGATTTATATCCATTATTATAATTGAATTCGATTTTCAACTGGTTATCCCAAATAATATTAAACCCTGTGAACCCTTGGGATGACTCGCGGTAGGTATACAATTGATAATAAAATTCAATTGTGTATTTACGTTCACTTGTTGAGATATTACCAACTTCAACTGGAGAATTTTTAAAGAAATTAACTCAATTATGTGTGAAGCATCTATTCTTTGCCTCCGATGCAGAAAAAGGTGAGTTTTTATTATTACCAAGAACAAACATGTCTTTATCGTCAATATCGCATGAACACATCTTTGGAGCGTAATATCCGTATCTACAACTCTCTTCTTTCTCGCAACCCACACCTCTGTAGTATGATGTTTGTGTGGGTATAGGTGGATTTGGAGGATTATTGCAATAATTATTTTCGTCTTTGATATCTTCATCTGGTGGAGAAATCCGGTCAAAGCGTCTTGGGAATTCGAAATCGGAATAACCAGATAAATCATTATAATAAGTCTGGTCAACTAAATTGTTCATGAAATTGACATCTGGATTTTGAAGTTTTTCGCTGCTAATCCATGTATGAGTGTTGCTTATTTCTGGTGTTTGTGTTTGGTTCTCGTGGATCAAAAAAGGATTTACCACGTATGACCATACTCCAGTTATGTATTTATTATATACCTTGAACTGACCATATAACCCAATAGACTCCTTTGGAATAGACCATTTATTAACCGCAACATTATTAAAATTAGCATCAGGATTAGCATTATCAGTAACGACATTGTTAGAAATTGCCTTGAAATCCATTGAAAACGTCAGAATCGAGGGATAATAATTATTCATGTCATTATTATGATAATAGCTTAATCCGACTTGAACCCAACGATTAAAGGCATCGATCGTTATAAACTTCGTTGCTTCTGAATTCTTTTTACTGTTGAAAAGCCCAAAGGTCTTGTTATTCTTCTTATAGCGTATTTTCAGATCCCCGTAACTAAAAACATCGTAATAAGTGTTTGTATCTTTTCCGTTCCATCCATACAATTTCATAAAGAAGTTAATTGAAATACCCTTATAATCTGTTGTGACAATTTCTTTGAATACCGTATCAAGGTCTACAATAGTCTCTTCAACATAATCATTACCATCTTCGTCCTTTTTAGTTACCTTATGCTTCGCATGTGCTGGAGCGAAGTAATAATAACTAGCATTATCAGTATTTTCATCTTCTGTTGGGGGTTCGAATTTTTCATACTCTTCCTCATTGATAATATTATACCCAATGAAATCTTTGTGTATTACTGGTAAATTATCTTTTTGAGTAATCAAGTCTTTTAATTTTAGTTGATATGTAAGCTCATAAGCATTGATATTCCCTTCATATAATATCAGATTGTCTGGATCAAGCATCAGTGTTTGGTTCGGGAGGAAACGACAGAAATAGCAACTCCATAGCCTTAGTTGCTTGATGTAGAATATACCTTGATGAATATTCTCACTTTTAAATGTGAGAGGAGTTGGAGATTTGAATGCAGTGCTATATTTTTCATTTATTGATTTATGATAGTCGCTTGTTTGAAGCTGATTTTTTCCTTGATAAAAGAAATAAATACTATTCACTCGATCAACACTGCATCGTATATACGTCCAGGTGTTTTCGATTTCTCATTGGGTATGAATAAACATGTTCTTATCCACATAATCTAATATATTACCATCATTGTCTTTCGGTGGTTCAGAGAAGAAGTAAACCGGATAACACTTAATCAGAAACTTTTTATGCGTACTCTTGGAGAATGTGAGCTTAAGGAAATCGGTTAAAGAAATGTCATATCCACTGAAATCAATATCAATGTAACTTTGGATGAAAACCCACATTTCAATCGTAAAGATTTTGCTTGTTTTAATGTCGGGGATTTCCATTTCGCTTATTTTATTGATATCATAGTACTCTTGGTTCAAGCATTTATTATCGCCATTATTATAGACTATCAATGCTTCATCGTTCTCAAAATCGCAAGAACATAGTTTTTCTGAGTTCTTGTCTTTATTTTTATCGGAGTAGAAACCCCATTTGCAATAATCTGCTTCGTCTTTTTTGTTTTCCACGCAATCACCGAACTCATTTAAGAATGTAACTTCATCACAAAATATAGTTTCGTCAAGGATTTCGCCGTAGTTGAAAGTGCAATCGTATGAAAAATTTTTCGACTCTTCTGCTCAATCGTCCTTATTAATGCAAGTACAATTCTCGTTGTTAATATACTTCGCAATTGTTTTAGGATACACTCAATCACCTGGGGTCGAATCGTTTAATGGATTGTTGATTACATAACTCCAAGCCCCATTAAGGTAAGTGTTCCAAATATAGAACTTACCGAATAAACCGTAGACAAACTTAGATATGACGATCTGATATGGCTGCAAATCCGAATAATCGTTATCAGTACCAATAACAACGTTCCTGAAATTCACTTGGAAATTGAGCATTGGCTTGAATGTATCGATAACCGAAGAATCATAGAAGTAACCGAAGGAGATTTGCGTCCATTTATTAATTCACTCATCAAACTTGCTGTATCTTCCGAATACAAGATTTTTCTTTTTGTTATATCATATCATCTCTTTTGAAGTAGTGCTATACTTCACGCATAATGATTCTCCGAAACAAACGACATCATAATCACTGCCTGTGCTAGTTGTGTCTCCACCGATTCAAATCAAATAAAAATTTACGCTTATTGCATTGGAGTTTCCTCACTTTGTCCGTAAATTTTCGAATCGAAGTTCTTGGGGCTTTATTTGATCACCTTCTTTTGTATACCCCGGAGAAACAAAGAAATTATATCCCTCACTATCAATGCACTCATTGTCGATATTAAACTCATCATACTGATCGATAATGTTATACCCTAACCATAGTTGGTTCACCGTTCATGCTTCGGCGTTAATCGCAGGAGATTTTTTATCAACAATCTTGAGCTCATCATTCATGATCGGGTCCCAAGCATGGATTCAATTGGTGAACAAAGGCGACCCGACAGGTGTACCAGTGTTAACAGAGTTAACACTGATATATGTGTCCCAAATTTGTATTTTTCTAAGCATAACAATTCCTTGGTTTACATTTTTCGTAACAAATTCCAAATTTGAACCACCACCGCTTGGTTTGGTCTCTGTGATTGTTTGAATGTTCGGTTTGCCGGAATCGTTACTAAATAGCATTGACCATTTGTTTATATGGTCTACTGAGCATCGGAGATACACCCATTTAGGGTTATCATAGGTTATTTTTATTTCATTTTTATCTTTTCCGGAATCATTGGTGGTTTCAAAAATCGGGAAGCACATTATCGTCAAGTCGGAGGGTGGTTGGTACTCCATCTTTATTTGCATTGTATTCTCCCAATTGATTTCAAAACCATCGAAAGGAGTGTCCGGAACGTATCTAATGATGGAGAACCAGAACTCTAAAGTGTACTCACTTTGCGTAACAGTGACATCTTTGAATATTATCGGTGAATAAATGCTGAAGTCAATGTTGGTATTGCTTTCGCAAGTGATATTAGTGTCATTTCTTTTGTTGAGATATGTATGGGTTTTAAGCTTACATGAGCAGAGTTCGTCGTCTTTGTCATAATATCCGTAGATGCAACCATTCTTGTTATAGCAGGAATAAAGTTTAAAATCGTAAAATTCTGTGAACTTGCATAAGTCTGTGTTTTTCTCATCTTGAAATATATTGTAGTTAAACGCACAATCGAAGTCGTCTGCACTCGTTGAACCATAAATACAATTGTCATCAAGAAATGTTTTGTCCGGAGACGAGTCAGCATTCATAACGATACCGTTGATATAATTCTTCCAAATCCAAATCTTTGCGTACAAGGCATATGAGGTAGATGGGAGGGTGATCGTCAAACCATCATCGAAAAGATTTTCAATTTTAGAGTGGTCTTTTGGGAATATTCAAGCAACATTCACTCCATTGATTTGGAAATTCAGCATAGGAGGGTAGTACTTGCTGATATCAGTATCTTCATTGTAATAATAAGACAGGGCGACATGTGTCCATTTGCCGATAATTGATTTGTCATGAGAGTATTGTCCTATCGTATCGTCTTTAAATGTAAACAGGAACTTATTAGAAGTCTGATACTTCAGTTTTAGATTGGAAGAGTAATAAACGATATCCACTTCATCATTCCCCCCATTAAGTCACATTATATAAAACGAAACCGAATATTTCTGTTCTATGTATTGTACAGTAGTTGCATTTACTGTGATATCTGTTGTCGTTTTTTCGATTTTTTCAAAACCGGATGAACTCGATCTCACTGGGGTAATTAAGTATGAATATTTCCTATCGACTGGATATTTATGCCTAGTCTTTGAGGCGTCAAAAAATTCATAGCTTAACTTGTAGACCGGGTTATGTCCTATCCATTTAGTATTTTTGTTCAAAGTGCTTTCGTTTCCTGTTTTAATATCAATAATTTTATTCATAAATGTTCCATCCGAATTCTCTGCGATTGGTTCGAACACGTGTAAAAGGTTCTTATATAACTCAGAGGTAGGTTTATTAAGAATGTCGATTGAATCTGTTTGAATTACAGTGTTCCAAAGCTTAACCATTCTGAAGAAGATTACACCTTTATTAATAAAAGTATCGTCTTCAAACCCAAACTCTCAACTCGTGGTTGTCTCTCTCGTATTCGGTGAATATTTTCCTGGAAGATTCAACTCCTTTCCTTTATTAATTTCGTTTTGATATGCATAATGAATAAACCATTTTAAATCAATATCAACGCTGCACCGAATATAGCCCCATTTATTATCGAAGATCGTTTCATCATTAATTGAATTGTACGCGTCACTTAAGTATATTGGGTAGCAAGTGCTTTGAAATTGTCCTGTATCATGTCGAAGAGAGAGCCTCATTACCTTATTCCAAGTTATATTATAAGAAAAATTGTCCGCGTTGGAATAAGGTATCATCATAACCCAGAGTTCAATCGTGTATTTTTTACTGTCATCAGAAATCGGGTAGTCAATATTATTTAACGTAATTGTACTATAAGCAGAGAAGTTAATGTACTCCAAGCGAACGCAATCATTGCCAGGAGTCATCATTGTTAGTAAATCGTCATCGTTATCACATTCCAAACAGCTTTGTTCGTTGCATTTCGCGCAGTGTTCAGGGCAATCACTGAGGGAATAAGTAAATGCCATTTTGTCTTCGACTTTAGCTACTGATGAAATATATTTTCCAACTTCAGCATTATCATAATTATCGTTAAAGAGGATCTTGTGGTTGGTTTTGGCTAATTCGGCCACACTGTTATAATCGAACAAATTCGTGTATTTTATGATGTTTTCCGCCAAGATCATTTCCTCGTTTGATAGGAACATCAATATGGGTTTGTAATTTCGAAGGATATCAATAGACTTATCTCCTTGATAAATACGTAAATTCCGATAAAAGGCGCTTCACCAATCCACATTTCCAATATTGAATGTCACGTTTTTCTTGCCAAAAAATAATTTGCTGAGGGGAGTCAAAGAAGCAGTGGAACTCTTCGTTTCATTTCAATTGTTTTTATATGTGATGAAAGTTTCGCTTCTAAACTCCAAGGTAATTCTATTCCATTGATTCAAAAAGAAATCAAGTTCATCCCCCACAATTCCCAAACTGTTATTCTCGATTTTAATAATTGTGTTTGAATCTAAAAAAAGAGAAAAACTATCAGTAACTCAGAGATATTGCTTTGTGGCGCTGCTTTTGTATTTCCCTTCTGGAAATACCCAGATATCGAAAAGGAATTCTCTAAAAGAAGCTTTGAGATCAATTTCAAATGTATCTCAATCCCCGAAATGATTGGTATAGAACAATGCGCCTGTATTCCCAAGCTTTTGTTCGATACAAACGTCGTTGATTTGAATAAACGAAGATATACAATTATAAGATTCAAATTGTTCATCTACATTTGCATTTTGTCTCTTTAAATTACAAACTCTTTTATTTCAGCTAAAGTATGATGGCCTCATTTGATCTTCACATTTTCCACATGAGTTATTAGAATATCTGTAGTAACTGCCATTTGTACATAGTAATGTACTGTTTCCCGAACAGTAAAGAGTGTTCGTATCGCATGTTGTATTGTTAAATTTGTCTAATGAATGACTCGAAAATACCTTGTTTAATTCGAGTAAATTCAAACGATAAAAGAGTGAAGTTTCATATTCGGGAAATTTATTTTGATAGTTTGAAACTTGTGATGCTAAATCGATAAGTACATCAGAATGATTTGTATTGAAAGTCAAATTGGAATCATCTTTTCAGATGAACATTGAAGAGAAATATAAGGATTCAAATTTCGTATTGCTTATATCGTAATATTGCCATTCTGACGTGGATACGATATATGTTGTGAAGGCTTGAAGGTTTTTGAGATAAATTGATCCTTTAAACTTCTTCGCATTTTTAATGCTGAATTGGATATTTTCTTTGTAATAGTTTCGCATATGATAAGATAATTCTGTTTTATTAGGCTCGGTGAAGTATGTTTTAATAAGAGGGATTTCTGTTAATTCTTGTTGATTTGTTTTATTGTCGACAATTGTAAGGGAATAGGCTTTCTGGAGGTTGTCATCGATACTGCAACGAATGTAGATCCATTTATTTCGGAAGTCGCTGGCATTGGATGCAGCGGCAATGAGATTGGTGTCAGATAAATCAGTACTGTCATTTGATTTTTCGATGAAAGGATAGTTTTCCGTGTGGAAATAACATTTTGTGCTGATGGTAGTAAGATTAATGTTTACACTAATCATTCAAGTTTTTTCTAAAATAATGTTCAGAGGTTCATCTTCGTGTTCATCATCATTGTTATTTAAATAAAACATCCAAAACCCTATTGTGTAAGCGTCGGAGACTTCGCTCTTTATCTGTAAGGAAAAATCTTCAAACTGGGATAGATCGATGTATTCCAGATCACCGCAGGAAGAACTAGTAGGACTCGCAAAACTGGTTAGAATACTGCATGTTAGGCAACTATCCTTTTTATCGGTGTCTTGGCATGTAAAACAATATGGAGAGCAATTTTTTCCGCTCTGATTTTCATATATGCTTAAGAACATTAAATGTAATGTGCCAGTTGATATAAATTGAAATTCATTATCCTTAACCGCATTATTTAAATTTATGTCTTGTATTTGAATTCCACTTTCAGAAATAGTTATATTACGATTATCACCTTTTATGGGAGTAATTGTAATATTATCATTAATTTGTGATTCGAAGATGAATCTAAAGATATAGTTTTTTGTATCTATAATATCCGGAATTGTAAAATTTAAGACCTCTCCAGAGCTTTGAACGACTCCAAGTTTCTTTAGACTTTCTAAATGAACATATTTGCTATTATCTGTTTGATTTTTGGTAAAATCTTCTGCATTAGGCACTTTAATACTCTCGAAAACAATATTGGTTAATTTATCTTCTACTTTTGCTTCCGAATCTTTCGAAAAATAATAAGCACCTTTGAAGATATAATCAGCATCCGGAGACTTTTTTAGATTATCGTCCGTATTAAAGGTTTCCGGATATATGAAGTTGCAAAACGCTCATTGAATGCCGAAGAATAAGAGCAATAAAACAGAAATACAATTTCGTTTTTTGGTCTGCATTTTTCTTTTGTTTATAATTATAAAGAATATAAGATTATAATTAATTCAGATATTTTAATTAAATAATCTACTGTCTTATATTTAACCAAAACACCTTACATTGGCTTTGTCAAGGCACCTAACTAGGGAAATTCCTTGAAAAAGAAGAGTGAGAAAGAGACTGAAAATACAGTGAGAGGAAGTGAATTGAGTTATTTTAATGTAATTGTTATTTATGTTCTATTTTTGCTCCTCTTTGTTTGGAAAAGAAAAGGAAGAGGAATATAAAAAATATAAGTAAATATTAAACAAATTGAAGGAGAAAACGCAATATTTTATTTATTATTATCTAATATTCGCGAAAGCAAGCCACTATTATTGCTTGATTTGGGAGCGGTAAGAGGAGGTGATTATTCGATTAGTAAGATAATATGAAGGAAGCGGTTAGAACAAACTGAATTATGGTATTCAATAGTATGAGGAGTGAGGGATAGCACAAAAGATATATAAAGATCCTTGACAAGGGAGTTAATGTGAGTGTTTTGGAAAATATGAAAACAATAATAGCATGTATATATACATAAAGAAATAATTGTTTTTTTATACTCGGTCGCGGGAGAATTCTGAAAGTAATAATTATATTTTTACGCCACTTTTGTGATATTATCTTAGGTTATCCTTAATATATCACATTAATTAATATTTTATCTTTTATATATTTATTATTATTTCAATTATAAATATACAATATTTAATAAATAGTCTAATAAAACATAGAATGAGAATAACCGTAACTGATGAATATGCCAAATTATACATTTCTTTTCAAAGCTTCTTCCTGTATTTATATAATTAAAATATACTCGTTAGTTTTATAGAATATATTGTTACAGCATAGTACTCGGTTACTAACCTGCTTTAATAGGGAAAATACAAAAAGAAACTGTAAGAGTCGTTCTTATTTGATTGTATTCAAAGAAAAGGTTATAAAATAACAGTTCAATGTGTACTAATTTGTTTGGGAAGTGTTTCCAATTGTAAATATTAGTTGATGCGATTTACTTTGTGATAGCATGAGGAAAAAGTAAATATGAACATTAAGAATTGAATTTATATTTCTTTTGTTAATGTATTAAAAATGTTATTCAAGAGGTTAATAAATCCGAGTTTATTTCAATTAAAAACATGTAATTGGGTGAAGAATATGTTCTTGACTGTTTTGCAAGGTATATCTGCATTTTTCCTTTAAAAATGTCTATAAACCAAGGAAATGATTTTCTTATTTATACCTTGTATTAAGATATCTGATTCGATGATTTCTGAGGAGATTGTGTCTAAATGCGAGTTTATGTTATGAAAGTTTTGGACAGTTATTGTTTAAAGCGAAATTAATTAATTTGAGGATCAAACGAATTGGAAGTTAAATACATAATAATTCAATAATTCGATATATGACATTGGTGGTTCTTATGAAAGCGCTGGTTAAATCACCTTCCTTCTTTGACACGTCTACATTCACAGTGTTGCTGAAAATATGGGAGGACATGATAACGATATGTTGAAACATTCATTTTCATGTACACTATATATGTCTCTTTAGTTATCTCTAAATTGAAAATGTACTCTTTGTAGCTAGGTAAACTAGCTTGTGCAAAGATGGATTATTAATGTAATACATTCCCAAAGAATAAGAATTGTTTAACTTAGGTCTATGTTTTTCCAATTTTCTTAGTTCTTGGTTACCTCAGTTTAAGTTGTTTGACAATCTTTTATTATATTTTTTGAGATCTTTGTTCGAGCGTTCAGTTCAATTCCCCTTTATGTGCTCTTGAGTTCCTCAATCATCTGATAGGCAAAATTTAGTGTCATGTTTTTAAGTATATTCAGGATCTGTTTATTGAGTGATGCGGTTGTAAATTGCTCATTGTAATAGTTTTTATTTATTCTGTTTTGGTGTGAACTTTGATTCTTTACTCTGGATTGAAACTGAAATCTTCCATTGTTTATTATATTATAAAAAATGGATATAATTGGGGATTGGGGATTGGGGATT
>JAWNBB010012781.1:0-10764 GCA_036325645.1 Balantidium ctenopharyngodoni
GGGGATTGGGGATTGGGGATTGGGCCCAATCCCCAATCCCCATCCCCAATCCCCAATACGATAAATCTTATAAAAATGTTTGAATTCATCAATAGTTATATATCCATGTCATATTGTTATTGATCCAAAATATTTTCATTTTATACATCTACCTTCAAATACCAAAGCATCCAAATATAAATTCATCTCCAAGTTGATATCGATTACTGAATAACGACACAATTTAATAAAAGATTTATACATAGATTATCAGCACTCAAACTTTCGAACTCATTTGTCATGCCGAAACGCCGCCCCATTGTCTACAACGGAAATATCCATCATTTAGACAGTTCGGATAAAAAGCATTACACAAGAGAAGTAGCGTTGCTAAATAGAAATTAAAAAAAATTCAAATTATCAAACTCCTTTGTATTTACCTAAATATTAAACAATAAACATCAAATGAAAGACATCCTCTCAAAACGGCGTAAAATAAATTGAAAATTAATCAACACATCTCTTAATAAACCCAGTTGAAACCCCTTTGTCAAAGATTGGATCAACACAAACACACAATTAAAAAAGATAAACAATAACGAGGCATCTTTGGCTCGATGCTCGTCCAACCTTTCAAAACAAGTTGAAACAATATTTTCAAATGGAACTATTAGGGACTCTGCAATCAACTATGTCAAACGGATAAAAACGCCTATCAAAAAAGGGAGTAATAATAGTAGTATCAAGCCAGTGAGCAGGGCGGATTCGCCTGTTTTTTTCTCGATATATCGTGAAACTTCTCAGGTGAAAAAGGAAGAATATTATCAAGATGAGTATACGCATGAGAACGTTGAAACGAATTCACCGAAAAATTATAAGAATGTGTATAATATTATACCAAGTGAAAAGGTTTGAGTGGACAGCTTTCACATCAGTGAGACTAATATCAAGGGAAAAGATATCAGTAAAGTAATGGGGTTTAAGTGTGTTTATACGAAAAGTAATAAGTTTGTATCTGGGGAAGAAGGGAGGAAAATAAAGAAGATACAGGGATGGTGGACGAAAAAGGTTTTGGAGGGGAAAGAAAGAATAAAGGGAGTGAGGAAGGAGTTAGGGGGAAAAAGAAGAAAAAAAGATAATGTGGAGATTGATTTTAATGTTGAGATTAGTGAGGGTGAGATAAAAAAACAACTTAGGGGGGTTGGTAAGAAAAGCAAAATAAAAGAAAAAGAAGAGAAAGAGGAACTAGAAAAACTAAGAGAACAAGAAGAAAAATTAAAACATAAACGAGAACAAAAGCAAAAAGAAGAAGAAATAAAACAAAAACTAAAGAAAGAAGAAGAAGAATGACGAAAATGACAAGCAGAAGAAGAAGAAGAAGAACAAGAAAAACAACAAAAATGATGAAAAGAAAAAGAAGAACAAAAATGAAGAGAGCAAGAACAGCGAAAACAAAGAGAACAAGAAGAACAACAGCGAAGAGAACTTGAGGAGAAAAAACGAAAAGAAAAAGAAGAACAAAAACGACGAGAGCGAGAAGAACAATGACGCCTACAAGAGGAACAAAAACTTTGAGAACTTGAAAAGCAAAAACGACGAGAACAAGAAGAACAAAGACGTCGAGAGCAAGAGCAGCAAAAGCAAAGAGAGCTAGAAGAACAATGACGTTGAGAAAAAGAAGAACAAAAACGAAGAGAGCAAGAAGAACAAAAACGAAGAGAGCAAGAAGAACAAAAACGAAAAGAAAAAGAAGAACAAAAACGACGAGAGCGAGAAGAGAAAGAAGAGCAAAATCAACGAGAACTAGAAGAACAAAAACGATGAGAAAAACTCAAAGCACAAGAAGAACATAATCGACGAAAACAACAAGAGAAAGAAGAGCAAAAACGAACAGAACAAGAGTATGATCAAGAGATAGAGAAAAAGCAACAACGAAATCAACTACAAATAATACAAGAAGAAGATTTACAACAAAAGAATACAAAAGATCAACAGCAAATACAACAGAACCAAATACAAGAACAGAAAGAAGAAGAAAAAGAAGTAGAAGAAGACCAACAACAAAATCAGGGACAAGAGCAGCTCCAACATCAAAAATATGAAGTAGATCAAGATCAGCAACATGAAATCAAAGAAGAAGAAGAAGAAAATCAACAACAACTCCAACAAAATTGCGATCAAACAAAAGAGGACACGAACGATAATAAGGAGGAATATAAACGCCCAAATAGTAATTGAAACCATATCCCATCACCCGATCAGGCTGATAATATTCAAGATAATAAACCAAAATCCAACAATGATATATCTGACAAGTGAGATCATAACGAACCTAATTACATAATCAATACAGTAACATTGCTAAACCCAAATCCAAAAGAACAAAAAAGAAATGAGAGAGAAACAGTGGAATCAGAACAAATCAAGAAACACAATGAAACACCAAAACGATCTGATATCATATCCAAAAACCAAAGCGAAAAAGATAACGCCAATTGAAATAGTTATTTAGTGGGAGAAGGTTTTAGCACAAATCATGATGAAAATATTGAAAACAAGGTGATAAAGTGAGGAAATAAAGGAACCACAGGAGAAAAAAACAGAAATTCTAATGCTCAAGATCAAGAAGATCATCAATTAACAGAACTACAAAAATGAAATGAAGACAAAAAGGAGGATAATCCGGATAGTTCCATAAATGATAATCCATTGAAAAATAACGACAAGTCAATCAGTACTAACACCTTCAGTATTGTCGCTGCTACTGATACAAATACCTCTTCCTATACTAATGAATCGTTAAATATAGTAAATACGAATATCAAAAATCAAAATTTACCTCCCTCAGATACAATCGCACTCACATGTGTTGTTGATAATAAACCGTATAAAACAGATCCAACCAATAAATTATTGAGAACATTTATATATCGAAACACCCACGAAACCAGTATCAACAATAAAACGAAATTCATCTTCCCGTCGAAACCTTCATTAAATAAATCAGAGCAAATCATTAATAATCACAATAAAATCAACACAATCAATCCCACGATCAATGGCATGAGTATATCAATTGAAGCGAATCCAAAGAAAAATACACCGACTAAAGCACTGCATTCACGAAATATATGAACCAGGCTTTGCATGTCCAATAACGTAAAAGATCCTCATATGAGTATTTCAAATCATATACAATGCTGCTGAAAACCGAACAAGAACTCATCGAGATCAATTATAATCAACAATGTGAATTCAATTGAAATGAAGCTTTCATTGAATAAAACAGCTGTGCAATCGATTCAAAGAACATCGATTGGGTTATGAAGTATTCCTTACAATACAACAAAAAAAAACTGAAACATAATATTATTATCACCATCCACCGAACCTCCGCTCTGATCCAATGCTTTAAAACTGATGGATAAACCCGATGTCAAAAGAAAAGCAACTGATATCGATAATAACATCCGCACTGTCGATGTGCTTTATCTCGACTATACCGGGAGATTGTCTGCTAAAATATACTTGAATTGTCAACAGCATTTACCGAATAAAAAACTTGGTCTATATCCGATATATCATAATGCAACCGAGGAAAGACATTGATGAAGCAATAATAACATATGAAGTACAAAACCGAATAAAGATAAAACTACTCGTAAAATCAAGAACTACACTTTAATCGAAGCGATCCACAGATGTGAATATGATAATATTCAAGTAAACAGTGCACTAAAACATGAGGTGAAGGACTATGATAAACTTAAAATGGTATTACCTTGCTGTATCGAAATACTGAAATCAAAGGAAAAAACATTAAATATCGATAACGCTTTCATAGAGAACAAACTCGGGAATTACATTCATAACAATGAAATAATCAATACATGTAAAAAGCACAACGTTTACTTGTGTCAAGATAGTCCTGATGGGGCATTTAAACGGTTTATCAACGATGTATCGAACGGTATTACAAAGAATAAAGAACAAATGTGTTCACGAATCTTTAACTGATGATATCAAAAGGAAAGAAATAAATCTATTAAAACCGAACAAAATATTTTATGTGGGAAGCCGAGGACATGCACCA
The DNA here is from genome assembly GCA_036325645.1 of Balantidium ctenopharyngodoni. NCBI lineage: Eukaryota > Ciliophora > Litostomatea > Vestibuliferida > Balantidiidae > Balantidium > Balantidium ctenopharyngodoni. The sequence goes on from JAWNBB010012781.1 coordinate 4,073, forward strand.
AGGAGGTAAAGGAAATATACAATTACAATACGGAAAAGACGGTTCATATCATTGACAATGTGATAAATTGAAGGATTCTTCATAGAGAAAATAGGAATAATTATACGAAGAGACGAAATAAGCTTAATGATGTGGTGAAACTCCTCTCAAATTATATTGAAATTGAGATTAACATGAATGGATATCACATATGTCATCCGCCTAAAAGCTCGAATAAGTACATCATTAACAATAAAGAATGAAAGATTGAAAATCAAAAGCTCCTGCTTCCTCCTGAATATAGTCATATGCGGGGCACCCCAACGAATACTAGTAAAAACAATGACAAAGGTATTAAAGTGATATTTATTCGAAGTGAAAGAGAAGAAAAAGTAATTGATGAATGTGGAATAATAAGCTCGAAACCAGATAAGAGTAGTAACACAATCAATGTAAGGAATGACTTAAGTATTCAAACGGTTGTTGTTGTTAATTTTGATTTATTTATCAACGACAATCCACTGCATAAGGCTTTAGGTGCTATCAATAGTAAACATGGTAAGCACCGAACAATGCAAATACACAAATTGAATAAAGAAAAAAATATTATTATCAGCATCAATGATGTATGCGATAAACCAAGGACAAAAGCAAATATACGTGAAGTAATGAATAAGGTTGTTATGGTAACAATAGCACCTTCACTGTATGAAGAGAGATCATTTACGGACTTTCCTATTGATAATAGTAAAAGCAAAGGTAAAGCAGTTAATAAAAGACAAGGGTTTCCTTTAATATCACTGGAAATGAAAGAAAAAGAAATATGAAATTGAAGCAGAATCCCCGGCGGTAAGCCGCTTAAACATAGAAATGAAAAATGAATTAATAATGAATGTGTAATAGAACGAAGAATGAACTCTGAACATTCTCATTCTAAACATCATAGTCTATGATATCCCGCGACAAGTCAAGACACAACTGTGTTGGGGAATAATGTAATCATTGCACGAGTCAAAGAAAGGACATTGTTAACAATTACCGAATTGAGGAATATCTCCCTAAAACCAGATTGATGTTGTCAAGGGAGAAAGATACGAAATAGTCATTGACACGCTGATAATTATATCGCTATAAACAAGAGGCATTCCCTTGTTAATACTGTAAATAATAATAAAAACCATATTCATCGCGGGAAGACCCAGGAAGATAACCTAAAAATATTTGCATTAAACACACGCGAGATATCGCTTTCATTACATAAATCAGAATACGTTTTTTCAAATAAACCATATAAGAACAACAATAAACATAAACACAAAACCGTGATTAATATCACAGCGAAAACAGATGTGAATTATATCGACAGTACTAATAAAACAAGCCTTAATGATAAAAGTATTCATCCGTGCGATAAACTGAGTCATGAAGGTATAAAAAATAATATGAGTTATACGTTGTTGTTTAATGAACGAATACGTGAAGATGATATAAATAATACCAGTAAATCCATGATCTGTTTTAAGCCTCAACTTGATTACGCTAACATTCATAATATCAATACCACGGAAGAGATCGAAAACACGATTATTCCTCATTATAATAATGTGACAATTCAAACCAAACATAAACAACCGAAAACGTTCTCGAGGTATTTGACAACGTCGGAAACGGAATGAGAAAATGGTGTAATCACAAAGAATTATTTCCCGTGTTCAAGACGGACAAGTAATGGAATGGAAGTAACATTACATAACAACAATATGAAAACATCAACGATTAAAATCGTTGACTATGTGAACAATGCAATATACAAGAAAACGCCTTCAGTTAAGAATAAAAGTATTTGTAAAGTTATTGGTGATTGTGTTGTTGATAACAAAATCGAAGGCAATTGCGAGAGAAGGGGTCGGAACATCATATGTTATAAACCATGAAAAAACAATACAAGAAATATTTCAAATAATAACACTATGATAACGGTGATCAACCCGGGGAATAATTATCTCGATTTGAATCGGAATGTTACTCTGCGCGGAAGGAAATCACAAAATAAAAATATAATGACAATATTGAATGAGTTCTTCACTTCTTCAATCCCCAATTTCGAGAAAAGTGTTTGAAACTCGAAGGATATTCTTTCGAATCATCCGAATAATAGTTTAAAGACTACAGTTGTTTTCAATAGGAACTCCATGAAACACGTCAAGAGCATCGCAAGTGAGAAAGGATATGATCGTTTCATTAGTGATGACTTTAAGGGTAAGCGAGATAAAATAATCGGACAGAATATTATTAATTGAGGGTATAAAAAGGAAAGTGTTATTGATAGAGATAGTGCAATGGTATCAGATAAGCCTAAAACCAGTGACTTCAAAGGGAAGATAATCCATAATTCAATAACTAAGGATATTGTAACGTATTTAGACAGAAATCGTCAGCATGATGAACAATGGATCGTGAAAGGAAAAGATGGGAGGAAAAGTAAAAAACAAAATATCATCGTATTTAGGGAATGTCGCGGAGCGGAAGGAGATTTATTTATAAATACCAATGTAATAAATAAGAAACCCAAGAAGAATCAAGGTAAAGAAGTATCAAATTCTACACGAATGATAACCGTAAATAATCTAGATAATATTTCTTTGTTTATTCGCGGAGTTGTACCCATTGATGACTGAAAACGTTGTAAAACAAAAGGATTGTTCTTGTTCAGAAACGCTCACGCGTGCAGAGAAAGAAATTTAGGATTATTCTATCTTCCGTGTCCACTGCCGGATAACAAAAAGGAAAAGCAAATAAAAAATCCCACAACGATGATTGATGTACAGGCGATTCATAATATTCACAATTTGAAAAGTAATTTATCTATAGTTCAAGGTAAGAAAGCAAATGAAGCACTACGTTCCAGTCTTATCCTGAAGAAGAAGGCTGTTGAACCGTCGTGAACAATTTTCAATATGATGCCATGTCAACACTTGATAACCATCCAAGAAAAACAAATCAAAAATATAAATATAACGGAGCAATTAAAGAATGTGGAAACTGTTCACAGTATTTATACAATGATGCAAGAGAGTATTCGCGGGAATGAAAAGAAAGCGATAAATAAACTCCCAATAAATATAAGTAAGATTAAAGAAAGGGGGTTGTTTAATATTTATTACAGTACTTGAGTAAAACCTCGGAAGAACCGAGAAGATAAGAGAAACAAATGCAATGAAGTAAAGAATTCAACGGTAATGGAGACATTAAATAATGTAATGTGCGATCATGGCGTAAGTACAGAAATAAGACAATGAAAAAATTATAAGGCGAAGAAACGGAATATCGAGGCGAATAAAATACAACATTCAAGAGAGATGAGTTCTTGAGAATATGGTGCAGCAAGTTGGAATCCGAATACGAAAACAAAAACAAATAATATCAAAATATTAAACACTAACACCAAGACTGTGTTTACACCAGTTGATTCTCTTAGCAAAGTTAGTTTAAGTAATAGTTCTATCAATCGCACATCAATACCCAAAGGAATGAAAGTCTCTGAAATTACAAAAGATATTATAAGGAATTCATATGAAAATACCTTTAATTCAGCCATGTTAATACCCTACGAAAAGCCGATAATAGTTAGTCATAATATTAATAATAAAATAACATTTGTGTCGAAAGCATCAGTAGTTCCAATATATAAAAATGTATTCATTCAAGGGAAGATAAGGAAGCGCGGGTACGAAAAATTTTACTTTATTGACACTAATTCCTGCGAAGATCACGCGAATAATTATCAACATTTACTTTCTCATAATCCGACCTGAATAAACCAGGGTGCTTTAATAATAAACACTATTCACGAAATGACAAGACATATTGCACTATCTTACCCTTTAAATAAATGGAAAATTAAACACACTAATCTCAAGTGTAAATGCACAATAAATAATAAGAGAATCAAAACCATTTTCAAATCCTCAATCGGAGAGATTCCTATTGTAGATAACTCAGGCATCATCGCCCTTGAAAAACCAAGAAACGCAACAATAAAGATAACTAATCCAAACTACAAAGAAATAGGAAAAATAAGTGCATTAAATCCATTGAACTCGTCTCAATTAATATCAAATACTCCTTCAAAACAAAAGAATAAAACAACAATAAAGACTATCACTTATAATACTTCCGAGCATTTCCCACGTAAAATCTATGAACTATTCGTCAAACCACATCTTGATTATATCTGCATCAAAAACACAAATGCTGTTCAATTGAACTCAAAGTTAGTGTGTCCGACTAGTGAAAGCGTATTGATAACCGGTGAGAATTCATCAAAAATCACGAAAATCCAAAACAATTCAAACATTCCTTCCTTTTCCAAAACCCGAGAAACATTCACCCCAATGAATCCAATACAAATAATACCAAAACCACAAACACTTGGCACTAAGAAACCCCCTCAAGTTCAAAATGACATCAAAACCCCTGAAATCTCTTCCACGAAATCCCCAAAACCAAAGAAGAAAAAGAAGAAAATCTTGAAAAAGAAAAGTCCAAACCTCGATGACCTTAAGAAATGATACACTGATAATTCCTCTTCCCTCATCGTTCGTAACGATACTTTACAAATCGACAGCGACGGGGAGAACGACACGAACATCAACTACGGTAACAGTTCGGTAGTTAGCGCATCAATTAACATTATTTAGTAATTAATTAATGATATCTCCTGAATATCCTGATAAAACCCATCTTAATCACACTTCACCGGTCATCGTTTTACCATTTGTCATAGGACTTTGACCATATTTTCTCATCTTTTTTATAGTTATACTTAAACATTAACTAATTGATATCATAATTATTCTAAAATAATGAAATCAGCCCCAGCGACGAACACGTCAAGCACGTCGAACACCTCCACCAAAGATAGTGTTACTTCCAAAAGCGATGAAGCAGATATCCAAGATTCACTCGCGGAATTCAACGAAGAAATTATAGAACTTTTAATTGACCTTCACAGTTCATTTTTAAGTAAAACATTGTACTCGGTGTTTATTAATAAAATCCGTATTTATTGACTCAAAGAGGCGCATGAACCTATCTTCCCTTCTAACTTCGCCGCTAATACTAAAGAGATTAATAATATCAAATATACTTATACTACACTTATACCTCTTTCCTTTCTATGCTTCGATGATGATATGTACAATTCTTTCAGCCTCTGCGTTAAAGAAGCGTTGGCGCAACTGATTAAAACCCTTTCGTGACACGCGACATCCATCGAATCGGAAACGATTAAACGATTCATCAACGCGTGTGTCTACACGAAAGACTCAATAATTAAAACGTCTAAACATATAATAAACACGGTGTTTTCTTCGAAATCAGAATATAATTGAATCAAGGAATCCACGACACAGATCATCGATAACATCCATAAGCTATCCCTGAGCTTCATCAAGGACACTATCAATAACACTATTTTATACTGCAACGACGTGAAAGTCAAACCAAACATTAGTAAAACTAATCCAACTATAACACCCGACACACTTTTCCCAGCGGCACCTTATTTAAAAACCCCCTCAGAAAAGCCTTTTTATCTAGTATTAGATATGGATGAAACAATAGCGCATTCAGTCTCACTCCCCTTCGGTTCGTATTTTTTAACCCGGCCGTACTGATTCGACTTCCTGAGAAGCGTAAGCAAATACTTTGAAATCGGAATTTTCACATCTTCACCTGAATCCTACGCGGATAAGATCTTGGATAAACTGGATAACAATACAAATTATTTTTCATATCGACTATACAGGAAACACACCTCAATCATAAGCAATAAAACTATCAAAGACCTCAGCAAAATCGGTCGAGAACTAAGCAAAACAATTTTAGTGGACAACATTCGGGAGAATGCCAAGTACCAAATGAAAAATTTGTACTTTATTAAAACATGGGAATACGACGTTTTTGATAAAGAGTTATTAGTGCTTAAAGATAAACTACTAAATATAGTGAATAATCCGGAATATGAAGACAATATAACTCTTGGGCTAAAAGCAATAGAAGTAAAGAAGTAAAGTTTTAAAAGCTTTTGTTGCTTTTTATTATTGATAACGGGAAAGCTTTTGCAAAGAAAGTTTATTTATTTTTAAGAAGGAAAGCATTGGATAGGTGGGATTTTTTAAGTTTATGACATGAATTATTTCTTGAATTAATGACATATATAGATATTTAAATATATAAATAAATATGTGTATATACATACATTCGACAAAATGAAATACTTAGGATAGTTATATATATTATTATTTGATTGACAAGTATATTTTTAAGTGGTTTGTATATAGGATGTACTGGGTCTTATGATAATGTAATTTAGTTTTTGTTGTTTGAGAGGAACTTTGGGGATGAGAAGGAGGCTATTGAGTTTATTATTTTGGTATTTTAATGTTTTTATGGGGTTGGTATTCGAACGGATGGGAAGGGTAATACATGATGTTGATGTGATTTAATTTGTAGATATTAGTTGAGAGGGGTGATATACATCAAATGGATAAATGATATTATTTAAAAAAGTGTGCATTGAACTGTTAGTTACTGTATTTGGAGGGTATTTTTTGTAAGATTCCACTGCATTGAGGAGTATTGTAAATCTTTTATTTAATTGTGAGTATATTTGAATGGGGATTGGGCCCAATCCCCAATCCCCAATCCCC
>JAWNBB010012793.1:0-11282 GCA_036325645.1 Balantidium ctenopharyngodoni
AATCCCCAATCCCCAATCCCCATTATTTAGATGATCTATAATAAGTGTATTCATATGATTATCAACATTAACATTTATTTTATATTTTCACCCTATCAGTGATCGAAAGATAACTACTTCGAGTGTTCTCTTTAGTTCATTATTATTATTGAGCTATTCAATCTCCCTCACATTAATCCATATTGATACATTTCAGTCCCTTCTGATCATCTCAAGACTTTTCACAAATCATTAATAAAAATAATAAAAGCCCTAAATGAAATCTGATATCAGCATAAACAACTTCATAAACCTTAAATCCGAATCTTCTTTCCTCAATGCACTTAAAACCAAATTCAAAGAAGTCTTTTACCTTATCTCTAAAGTCCACAGTAACAACCTTTTATTCGAAACCATGTCGATAATGTACAACCTTCTCGTCTTGATCTCTTTATCCCTGAACAAGCAATTCATTGCGATATGGAATCCGAATCCAGCATTCGAACGCATCTTGCTAATAATGGAGTATTTCCAGCTTTATCCATGAACCAGAAATAATAAACTGATGTACCTCATGTTGTACTATGTGGTTGTATTGTCTTTAATCTTTCTGTTTATGCTCATCGTAGTTGGTTGTTTGCGTGTGAATGAATTAAAAAAAGGTTTCGGAAAGGTATTAATTACTGTATGATCAATCATGATCGCTCCTTTGTTTCTACCTATTGTGCTTACCTGACTATCAATGATATCTTGCGAAAACGGGAATAACGCCTATGTCGAGGAAATATCATGTTGGAGTATTTCACATATTATACATACTACTATCGGGTGAGTTTTACTCCTTCCGTTTATTGCTTTGAGTATCGTAGCTTCCTCCACATGAACATCAAGGAACTTATTTAACAATAATTCAATTGATAATAAAACAACGACTAAATTCGATTTTATCTTTGTAGTTGCGAAGACGATTTTAGCAGTTGTGTACTCGGTAACAAACCAGAAAGAGAATAATACGGCAATGCTTTGGTTCTTAACACTTGCCTACTTTGCGATTAGTTCGTACGTTTTCTGAGTGTATTTAAACCTACAGCCACACCTCAACATTTGTATTCGAAAGTGAAATTGATTCGCATTATCTCTTTTCCTAAGCTGCAACTTCTGTTTAGTTTTAAGCAAAGCGCTTCAAAACACGAAGTACGATGGAGGTTTGCTACTTTTTGTAATAAATAATTTAGTTTTGTTTTTCTGCTTTTACGTCAGTGGACAGGAAGATTACAATATAAACATAGATACAATTCAACACCATCCGAAAGACGAGAAAGACGCAATGAATCAAATTCAATCGCTATTGTATATCATATCAAACTTCTCATCTAAACATTCAGCGCAATTACTTTTGAACGGATACATATCACAAGTGGAAGCGAAATGCGGTTTAAAAAAATTCTTACTTCATGACTATGTCAAAGAGGAGGAAACGGGGGATATTAAGCAGAATATCATGTTCCTTTATTACCATATCGAGCAGTTATTTCTTAATTTCTTAGATCTATATTGTAACAGTGTCACTCTGAGGATAGAGTACGCGTTGTTTCTTTTGAAGAATTTAAACAAGAAAAACAACGCGTTAAAGGAGTTCATTGCGATTGAGAACTGTCATAATTTGGGCATGGCCAAAGATTTTTTCGTGTATAAATACAAAAGATACATTGAGAATCACGATGATATTATCACCAAAGTCGGGGAAAGACGGCTGAAGGATAGCGGGTCAAAGAAAGTATATCATGATATTATCTACAAAAACAATGTTAACGGGTTTAAGTTAACGATAAAAAAAATATCTTTACTCTACATGGATTTTTGGAATATATTGCTTACGTCAAGCCAAGACAACAAAGATTGCTTAGTTAAATTGAATAAAATCGGGAAGGACATCAAAAAGGGCACACAGGAAGTAAATGAGATGTTCATAAAATGACAAATTGAAAATCCTTGGGATAAGGAGGTGCTTATGTTGTATTCTGATTTCACGTTAAATGTAGTTAATGACAAGGATAAAGCGGTTGAATATCAAAAGATAATTACGGAAATTGAGAACGAAAAAGAAACCAAAATTGATTCAAAATGCATCGATTTCAGTTGAGATAATTCAAATATTTGAAACCCAACTGCGTTGACTGGAAACGACTTGAATCAGTACATTATCATCAGTGGTAATAATGAGAACTTTGGTGTGATTATTAACATGTCTTTGAACCTTTGTTCTTTACTCGGATACACAAAAAACTTGTTGATTGGGAGGGATTACCATGAAATAATGCCTTTGTTGTATATAAAAGAACATAATAAACTACTGAAAATCAAAGTAAACGAATGAAAACAAAAAGCAATGTTTATTTGGAATATCGATTCATATACCAATAATGAAGACAAAACAAAATGCAGGGAAATCGAAGTGTTCTTGCTTAATCGCTCGAGGTATTTGATTCCACTTCGTTTAAAGGTTGCTGTGATATCAAATGAATACAACGAACTCTATTTCGTAGCTGAAGCTTTGACTAAACCAAACAATCAAAGCAAGGAAAGTGTTTTTTCCAAACAAGTAAATGTCTTAGTCAACACAGATTTCATAATAGAACATTTCACAACGAACGCAATTAAACTCTTAGGCATTAGTGATGCATATATTTACAGTAACAAGAACATCACTGATTTCATTCAAGAATTCAATGAAGAAATACTCCGAAGAACCACAGAAAATGCAAAGACGACACACGAGTGTTTACTTTCCCTCAAGCAAAAAATACAATCCCAGTGTTATCTTAATCAAACCCAGCAGGTGACGTGGAAAATAAATGATAAGAAAATTAGTAAACTGTGACTTACTGTAAGAGAAGAGCGTATTAATAACAGTGTCATTGGATATATTTACTCCTTCACACCAGTAAATGCTAATGAGAATAAAAATGTGCTCCAAGGGGAAAGCGATGCAAAACAAACCGGTTGTTCCGCTCTTTGTTGAGAGAAGAACGAATATGGTTTCAAATTCAAAATCGATAACGAATTTATTCCAGATCAATTTAGCAAATTTAATCTAAATCCCTCGAAAATGTCGTTCTTCAAGGATGTAGATTATGATACAGTTGCTTTATCAAAGGCTGAAATCAAGAGCTTAGCTATGAAAAAAATATACGATTATAAAATCAAACAACGCATGAACTCGAAAAAAGAACAGTCAGGAATAAGTGAATCATATGATGAATCGGAATCTTCGCAAACGAACAGCGACAACATTTCATACTCTGAGAGTAACGATAAAGAATGAAGTGAAATTGATATTGATGATAATAACCAGGAGAACTATTTAAACACGAATACACGCTTAAAAAAAGTAGAACACAAAAACAACATTTCCGGGGATGACTCCTACTATAATGTAAACATGTCGATGATTCAATACAGTATATACGATTTCAATAAAAGAACTGTTATCCCAGTAGACAAAAAGTTTTTTATTAGTGAAATTGAATGAAAAATGGGCGAGCACGGCGTTTCCAAAAATAATAATCAAACCAATCGAATAGGAGCCACATCGAAGAACAAGGATAGTCAAGAAACCGTACAAGCTCCTGTCAGAAACATTAAGGAAGAAAATGGGAAGATAATGAACGAACGGAAAACAATTGAAAAGCAAATCGAAAGCTCCTTATCGAAGAAGGAAACTCAACCATCGATTCAGAATTTGAAGTTAGCGTCATATTTAAGTTTATTGCTTTTAATCGGTATAGGCGTAGGCTTCCTTGTTAAGTATATATTGGTATTTAAGATATGAACCGAAAACGTTTTGATTATTGAATACGGTTTCGAGCTCCTCACCACAATAATCCGCGGGTATTTTTTCGTAATGGAATCAAGCTTGTTAGGCTATGATAAATACACAAATAAACCATCCAATGTTCCTTTGCAGTACGAGCGCCTGACCAATCTTATGGGAGTATTCGCAAATGATATCAGCAATAAAAGAAATTTGATTGAAACAACTTTCATAAACTTCGATAACAACTTAACTAATTTAATGAACTTAGAAACTGTTAAAATCGGAGAACTCGGAAGCAATTTAAGCCTGCAAACATATACCCTTACTCTAAACGGGGCCTTTGCCGAGTTATCCTCTGCTTGATTGTTAATTTCAGATACTAAAATGGAAGATAATTATCCAACGAACAAAAACGTTTATTATTTCTTATACAACTCATGCAACTCGATACTAACAACCCAGCAACTGCACAATGAATATTATCTCGTACAACTGAACACAAATATTAACTATTATCAGATAATCGAAGCTACATGTTTCGTTGCGTGTTTTATCATTTTGGTGTTTATTTATATCATTATCACATGTACATATAGGAAAGTCATCGAGAAAAAAGAAGGTTATCTTGAGGTATTCTTTGATATTGAGCACCAAAAACTGCAAATGTTGTTTGATAGTGTTGACTTTTTTTACCAGGCAATTCAAATAGGAAACAACTCAGAATTAGTTTCGAACAGTAAGAAACTCCGAAGGAGAAAAGAGATGGAATGAGAAGATCAGAGTATTAGTATAGACAACGCAAGCTACGAAGATGATGGAGATCAAGCAAATTCCGAAAATGTTATGAACGAGAATCATCAGCGAAATCAAAAGACAATCAATTCCTCGAAAGAAACACGGTCACTAAACATGAAAATTGCACTCACCCTTGTTCTTATTTATGTATATTTAATTGTCTGTTTTACTTTATTTGTATTATTCATGAAGAATCTTCGGAGCGTTGTCGCTGGTTTCAAAGCCCTTTACGAGTTCTTTTACACTTATATTCACTTATACTCAAATATGAGAAGTTACCTATTCGATAAAAATTTGCTCTTCTCGAACCTTCCTTCATCAGTATTCGAAGAGGAGATACTACCGAATATATATAAAACAATATATGAAAAAAAAGAAATAATGACTGATCAAATAGATAAGTATAGTGACGCGTTTATTCAATGATATAATAGTATCTTTGAAGGAAATATTTGTTCATTTGGGGAAGGCACTGTTGAGAATGATACACCGTTCAATTGTGACACTTTCTTTTTCAAAACAGCCTATATCGGGTGAGAGCATATGCTTTCAGTATTTATTCTTGAAATAATCGCAGTGAAGAATGATAATCTCAGGAACCTGAAAAACAATTACGATGATTTCAAATATAATCTCACCTGAATTAAAACGGAATATGTGAACGAGTCTTTGCCTGAGAACCCAAGCGATGATGTATTAAAAAGATATTGGAAAACTCATCCAATTACGGTGTTTAATAATGAAAAATCATCAAATCTTTACATATTTTACGCCACCTTTTTAGTGCCGACTTTTACAAAGCTTAACACGGATATAAAGGACAATATGGATTCGATATTAAAGTATAAAGGGCAAATGCTTCAATGATTATCGATAGGATTTATCATTGGAAATCTCCTCTGGTTCGTCAGTATTTTTTTGCCCTTCGTAAACGATTTAGATATTACTATTTACTCAACGAAACATATGTTGGTCATCATACCAAAGACTCTTCTCATAGGAATACCAAACATACTAAAGGTTCTCAATATCAAAGAAAATACCAAGAATTGCAAGGATAACAAAAACAAAGTTTCAATCGGTATCGAAGATTATACAAAGAATGTAATTAGCACCAGTAGTTCTAATAGTAATTCGAAGAGAAAGGAAGCATCTCAAAACGAACGAAGCCTTCTAATAGCTTAGTTCATATGAATGTTTCCAACGTCTAATGTAATTATTGTAATAAATGTAGTGTTGATAAAGTAAGACAATAAACTAATGTTATTGAAGTGTCCTTTCATTCTAAGGCGCTTGTTATATCAGGGATGTAAATATGTTAAGAATCCTTTAATAAAAGTTGAGAGTGATTTATTATCAAACCTTGAATGATTGCACTCTTCATTTTTTTGTATTATTCACCCGTAGAAACACTTTAAAAGGCAATTATGCTTTTAAAAGTAATGATGGTGAAAAGCAATTATTTATTAATTGGTTATTTTATTAAAGCATTAAGCCTTATTTTATGTGGTGTTGATAGTGTTATTTATTTTATTCAACAACGAGTTAACGTGGTGTATAAAGTAGTATTTTATAAATAAAAAACACGAATGAATATTAATTTTTAAGGAGATAATTATGGAGGCAATTGAAGGATAATTAAATGTGTGGGATAATTGGTTTATTAAAGGGTTGCGAGGGAATATTATGTTTTAATATTAAATGACTAGGATTTGTTACTTTTGGTTTTAGGTGATTTAGAGTTTAGGGGAATGGTTTTGTTTTCATTTCGTTTATGAAAGTGAGGATTGGTGTGCCTCTTGCATTTATATGATTATGTTCTTTAAGTAAAATTCTTTGTAATCTCTTCCTAATATTAGACTTTAATAATGTTATATTGATATCCAAGAGGAAGTGATAATGGAAATATATTAATTTTATCTGATATGAATCAATCTGTAGCAGAACTAGTAAAAGTTTCTATCTCATTAAGCTGAAGCCGATAAATCAGAGCAACTTTAGTTACCCGCGATATCGGATTATCATCAATATTTATTGGCTTAAGTTTATTTCCAAAGTATCTCTTTTCAGGTCTCTATTTGATATTTTTCATTCTCGAATTTTATTTATACATATAGACTATTAGCTCAAATTTATAATTGTTTTTGACAATTGTAATATTTACTATTTTCTTTTATCCTATTGTTATCGTCAATATCTGTTTAATTTTAGCAAGATTTACAATGCTAAATAGTCAGATTATTTTCCAAAGGAAGATTATCTTCATTCTTTTAATCGATAACACATTGATTTCTCTTATCTTTGATAAGAATCATAATGCATCTATTATTATGTTCCCAGTTTTTTAACTGTACAATCCAGTGGACATTTATCATTGTTTCTCTGAGTTTTTGTTGTTTTCAGAATTACAATCTAACGGACTTAAATCGGGGTCTTTCCATAATTCCTTTAAATTTAAAAATAAAGTCTTTCTTATCTCGTCCTTTGAAGGCCTTGTTGTTCAAGGAAACTCAATTGTTGATTAATTTAAAAATAAATAAAACACCGAATACTTACCTTTTGTTGTTGTTTGGTAGAGCATACTCCAATTTACATAATTTTATTTTGATTGTTGTGTTTGGATGGAAACAGAGGTCTCCAATTTGTTTTCAATTTTGTTGTCCAAATTATCTTTATTCTGTAAGAGCAAATTATTATTACATTGAATTCTATGATTTATAAAAACATCCTTAAATAGATTTCTTCTACGACTCATTATCTCACTTCATTTGGGTGTTTCGGCTTGTTTATCATTCAAATCATAAATGCTATATACAAAGACTCTTTAACCATTTTGCATAGTTTTTTATTAAAACTGAATATTTCGGTAACCTGTCAGGTAAAGCTACTTCCTTGAAGATAACATTGAAAAATATATCCTAACCGCTTCTCACTTTCTCCCTATAATTCCAAGATAAATCTCGAAAATTTCATTGTCTCTAGTTAGGTATAGGTCTTTCGTACTTTCAATTTGTTCTTTATATTAAGCACTGACGAGGTTACACAATTGATTTATTACTCTAGATAGCAGATTATCTACAATGCACTTGGCATTCCTGCTCTACTTGATATCTTTTTCATTTAAGCTCCCTGATTCTTATCCTCATCAACCGATTATTTCAACTCGGATTTCTCTTCCTTTCATAATTATAATCAATGACGAAAAAAGTAAAATAAGCAAAGAAATTACCTGGAACTTAATGCTTAGAAAGGAATATTCCCAAGTAAGGAGAGTCCTCAAAGGTGAGCTAATAAACAAAGTAGAATTCAAGTTTCTGCTTCTAAATAGAAATCAATGGATGAGAAACATCTTCAGAAGTAATTTTAAAGATGACAATTACATATTCTTGTGTTGAAACCGAAAAAGAAGGATATAATTGATCAATCAGAAGATCGAAATAAAAAGAGAAGCGATCGCAAATAAAATCAAATAGACTAAGACTTGACACTTCTTTAGTAATTTAATAGGAATGTAGAAACTAAAAGTAATATGCAGAGTTTAATAAACAATAGACTTTTAAGATCTATAATTTTGATACTAATTAATATAATTTAATTAATTAATTCCAAGTGTATTGATTTAATCCTCAACGTTTATCATTCCCATATACATAAGTAATTAAATAATCACACCCAGAACTTAAAAAAAATAATTAATTCATCGCTCCTATCACTACCGCCTTCATTTGTTTAATTAGAATCAACCTTTACCATAAGGTGAAACAATCATTTCAAAATTTTTCGATGTTTATTTTTTTTACGTTGTTACTAAAAGTAATTACTTCTTTCACTTTTTTTAAGCCTTCTTCCCAGCAATCGACAGCAATTATCGATTTGTTGTAATTAACCCGCTTTATCCTTATCCTTATTTTGTATTTCATTACTATTATAATTATTAAGAGACTCATTCATCTCAACCTTTAAATCCTAATTTCACATCATCGATTCAACGTTCATTCTCCTGAACTTTTTGTTATTCCTTCATCTTCAATTTACGTTTCATGCAACACATCAAACGTGTTCCAATCTCTTTT
This sequence comes from Balantidium ctenopharyngodoni, assembly GCA_036325645.1. NCBI lineage: Eukaryota > Ciliophora > Litostomatea > Vestibuliferida > Balantidiidae > Balantidium > Balantidium ctenopharyngodoni. The sequence goes on from JAWNBB010012793.1 coordinate 8,665, forward strand.
GTGTCCTAAGATGCTATCGAGTTATTCATTCAAATTCGTTTATGTCCCTCAAATCCAAAACTGGTTTCAATAACACATTCCAAATCATATGATCTCTTTTATAAATCTCATTGCATCATATTACTTCAGTATAGCCTGTATCGAACTTCCATTTCGGGTATTACACTGTAAAATAATACCATAAATACATTTTATTCATCCTTTCCCTTTTGGCTGGAAAGCCCAGTATTTAACACTACATTAACCTCCCGCCATTATTAAATAATTAATTGTACGGGTTTTTTATAAAATATTATAATAACAATTAATTGACATTTTTTTTAAATAATTAAACAAATAATTAATTATACTAGTTCTTTCATTATTATTATTATTATTATTATTATTAAAGTAAAATAAGCGTGTAAATATATGAGTTGCATGCGAAAAGAGAATGAAGAGAACGGCGATCATTTATAAAAGAATAACGGTACCGCCATGTAAATGCCGTTTTTGAGACTAGTATATAAGGGAGATTCTACGAAGTTAGAATATAAAAATAACATGAAGAACACGATAATTAACAGCTTAGCAATCGCATTGATTGGTTGTGCTTCAGGGCTTAAAGTTCAAGGTGCTCATTATAGTCAAGGGAAAGGGAAAAATATTCAAGCTCAATTCCAGGAACCAATGCAAGAGCAAATACAATCCAAAGGAGGAAATTCAGGTGTTGATAATTATAACTATGATGATTATGGGTTTGATGATTATGGGTATGGAGAACAATATCAGGGTCAAGCTCAGAATCAGAGTCAAGAACAAGTTCAATCAGGGAAGATTCAGTCAAAGGGAGGAGATGATTATTATAATGACGCAATTCAATCACAAGGACAGGAACAGGTGCAATCAAAGGGAGGAAAAGGTACCTTCAATGATAACATTCAATCCCAATCTCAGGAACAAGTCCAATCAAAGGGAGGAAAAGGTAACTTCAATGACGCAACGCAATCTTTTGGAGGAAACGTAAACTATAATGACGCAATTCAATCACAAGGACACGTGCAATCGAAGGGAGGAAAAGGTACCTTCAATGATAACATTCAATCCCAATCACAAGAACAAGTCCAATCAAAGGGAGGAAAAGGTTACTACAATGACGCAATGCAAACTCAGGAACAAGTCCAATCTAAAGGAGGAAAAAGTAACTTCAATGGTGCAACCCACTCTCAAGATCAGGTGCAATCTTTTGGAGGAAACGTAAACTACAATGATAACATTCAATCCCAATCACAAGAACAAGTCCAATCTAAAGGAGGAAAGGGCTATTACAATGATGCAATTCAATCACAAGGAGGAAAAGGTTACTACAATGACGCAATGCAAACTCAGGAACAAGTCCAATCTAAAGGAGGAAAAGGTTACTACAATGACAACATCCAATCCCAATCTCAAGAGCAAGTTCAATCAAAGGGAGGAAAAGGTGTTTACAACGACAACATCCAGTCCCAATCTCAAGAACAAGTTCAATCAAAGGGAGGAAAGGGCTACTACAATGATGCAATTCAATCCCAGGAGCAAGTCCAATCAAAGGGAGGAAAAAGTAACTTCAATGACGCAATGCAAACCCAGGAACAAGTTCAATCTAAAGGAGGAAAAGGTGTTTACAACGACAACATCCAATCTCAATCTCAAGAACAAGTCCAATCTAAAGGAGGAAAAGGTGTTTACAACGACAACATCCAATCCCAATCTCAAGAACAAGTTCAATCTAAAGGAGGAAAAGGTGTTTACAACGACAACATCCAATCCCAAACCCAGGAACAAGTCCAATCAAAGGGAGGAAGAGGAAAATCCGCTTACACTGACAATTATCAAGACCAATCGCAAGTTCCATCAAAGAGCAATCTCGGAAAATGAAAAACATCTAAATTTTAAATACAATTAGTAATTAATTAATAAATAACTTATTAAAACAGAAAGAAAATTAATATTTAATTACTTATTGTCCCTTATTTTATAATGGATTTGCTTGTATTCTTAAATATACTTAGTGTGAAATATTATTTCTTTGAATATTCACAGGCCATTTCAGAACTTTAATCTCTGCCATAAACTTCGAAACTTCAACTAAAAAATAAAATTCCGAATTGGTAATGGCAAATTCTCGACCTTTTGTTTTATTGTGTCTTAATGAGTGGTTGGTTTTTTATTTTTTATGGAATTATTTATACAATAATTATATTATTTATTTACGTATTCATCAATTGTGTTATGTTATGTTATTTTAGGCTGGAGGAACGGTTAAAAGAAGAGGAAAAAGATTTACTAGAACTGAGAATACAAAATAAATCTTACGATAATAACTTGGATTGAATTGATTGGAATGGAATGGAAGGATAAAGGGTTGGAATGTGCGGTGTTTAAAGTAAATATGAGATGATAATGAGGTAGGTTTCTATTAATTAAATGAGAAATATAAAATTAAAGTGGAGGATCGAATGGGGACAGGGACTAAAGGTGATATCGATCAAGGACACGCGATAAAAGGAAACTTTAAGATAAGGAGAAAAGAAGTTTTTAAAGAATGGATTGTCGAGAGGAAATTGGGGATTGGGCCCAATCCCCAATCCCCAATCCCC
>JAWNBB010012799.1:0-10935 GCA_036325645.1 Balantidium ctenopharyngodoni
GGGGATTGGGGATTGGGGATTGGGCCCAATCCCCAATCCCCAATCCCCAATCCCCAATCCCCAATATGAGATGATTATATGACTTGCTCTTTAATTAAAGTTATATTTATTAATATTATCTTAAACAACATAAACATTATTATTATTTTTTTTACTTATTTAATGGTATGGTTCATAAATATATTACTCCTCATCACCAATTGCATCTGCTTTCAAGAATGGTGGGAAGACTCAAAGGTTACTCAACTCACCGAAAAAAATTATGACACAATCGTTGGGAAAGACAACTATGTACTTGTAGAGTTCTACACCACATGGTGTAAATTTTGTAAAATATTAGCTCCGGAATATGAAAAGTTATTTGATATTTATCAAACAAAACGAGAAGATATTATCATCGCCCGATTAGAAGGGGGTGGAAATAAAGAAATAATATCACGTTACGGAATCTATTCCTATCCTTACCTAGCGTGATTTTATCCCAAAAGTAATAAAATTAAAAAAGTTTTCCAAGGGACAAGGGCTTCTTCAACGATTGATACTTGGCTCGAAGAAAACGCTCCTATTTGAGGAAAAAAGAATTTAAAAAAGGATAATGTTCAAGAGGTGCAAAAAGATAGTTGAATTGTTAATATTACGAATACCGTTAATAGTACAGAAGAAAGCGAATATATCAATCGGGAGTTCACGAGCATTAAAAAGAAGTGAAATGATTTAGAAAAGGAAATCGAAGTGTTAATTGAAAGTAACAAAAAGGATTTAGATACAAAGAATACTCAAAGAACAATAGCAAAACAGGAAGAAAATGATAAACACAATGCGATTATTTATATAAAAGTAACGCCTCAATATATAGGATATATGGTTTTTGGTGTTTTTATTGGCGGTTCTTTAAGCTATATATTTATGAGAATGATTGGAAAATATAATAATTGACGATGTGAAAAAATAGTTTAAATAATATTAATCCTAAAAGACTGTAAGTTAGGAATATGTGATTATCTCAGATCTAATAATATAAATTGTATTCTTTCCATTTAGGTAATGATATCAGACTATATTATGTAAAATTTCTTGGGACAAAACAGGACAATAATTAAATGATCATTTCTAAGAATCGAAGACAATATAATTATTATTAATGGTTATCAACAAAAAATTGATCTTTAACTCATATAACAAATAAAAAATGGAAATGAGAAAAAAATTTCGACGCCCCGATAATAAACTAAGATGAATATCAGAAGTTGCGGACACTTCTAGTTATAATGTTTATCAAAGGAAATAAAATAAATTGCTTTAATGAAATAATAAAAGTTCTGATCAATGTACATATTTTACTCAAATCTAACCTTGAAAATGAGTTACAAAAAATTAAACTCAACAACTATATAGAGAGAAAGAAAAGACGATATTACACAGTAAATTTCGTTATTTTTAATTATTTACGTATCTTATTAGTATTCATCCACAAACAGCAAATAAGAAATAATACATCTTAGACGCGGGTTAATTCAATACATAAAGATAAACATAATAATCATCTTCAAATCCTTTGATTCAAATAAAATACTTTTTTATATTTTATCACTATTTGCAATTAACTAATCCTTCAATGTTAATTAATAATTAGGTAAAACTATAGGCGTTTATTTTTATATTATATACAATATCATATATATTAGTTCATCATATAAAAACTCTTGAAATTTAATTATTTTTAATGGTTGACGTTGGAAAGTACATATGGCTAAAGGACGATCAGTACAGTTGGGTCCCAGGTATTTTTTTGATTATAAATATGCGATACTTTTGTTAAATAGGGAAAATAATTGAAATCGTTGATAATAACTACCGCGTTGAAATTAACATCGATGAAGAAGAAGACATCCGTTTGGTAGATAAAAGGGAATGATACTCGGAAGTGCATCCTAGTTGTCTAACCGGTGTCGACGATCTTTTGATGTGAGGAGATTTTAACCAACAAACTCTTTTACATAACACAAGAGAGCGTTTCTCTCATGATAAAATATATTCATTCATAGGAATGCCGATATTAATAGCAGTTAATCCTTATAAAAAAATAAATAAAATATATAGTGATGATACCATAAGACACTATAAAGACTATTTTGTAAAATTAAAAACCAACCCCAACAATGTCGATGCTCCTATTCCTCATTGATATTATTTAGCAGAGGCGGCGTATCGAGATATGCTCAACGACAAAAAGAATCAAAGTATCATCATAAGTGGTGAAAGCGGTTCTGGTAAAACAGAATCCACAAAGATAATATTAAAGTATTTAGCAGTTAGTTCCCTGAAATCACTTGGTGCACAAGATGGAAATAAAGAGTGAGTTACTGTAGAAAAGCAAGTCCTAGATTCTAACCCTTTATGAGAGGCTTTCGGGAATGCGAAAACTGTTAAAAATAACAATTCAAGTCGTTTCGGTAAGTTCATTCAAGTTTCGTTTACTGAACAAGGTAAAATTTTATCTGCAAGAATATTTAATTATCTTCTTGAAAAAAGCAGAGTAGTCAATATCCAAAAAGAAGAAAGAAATTATCATATCTTTTACCAATTCCTCCTTGGTGCTGATGAGAAGGATAAAGAATTATATAAAATCAAGGAACCAGAATACTTTTCATATCTGAATCAGGGATGCTATGAAGTTGCGGATACCGACGATGCTGCAAATTTTAAGGAAACTTTAGATTGTATGCAAAAGCTCACTTTTACCCAAGCTGAGATAACATTTATTTTAAATATTTGAATGGGTATTCTCTACTTAGGCAATGTCAATTTCGAAGAAAAAGTCCAAAATAACAACACAATTGCAATCATTGACGAAGATTCATTGGAAGATTTCAGCAATGCCGCGTATTTTCTTGGAATAAGCAATGAGACACTTCAAGAAATATTGACAATCAAAAAATTAACAGATTCCATCAGTAAGCAAGATATCAAAAGATTTCTCAGTGTCGATAAAGCTTACAATTGTAGAGAAGCAATATCCAAAGCACTATACGCGAAAATGTTCGATTACATTGTCGGTAAAATCAACCGTGCGATCGCAAATAAAGATGAAAGCACCAAGTACGATAAAAATAAAATCCATAAAATCGGATGATGAGATATTTTCGGGTTTGAAAATTTCGAATCCAACTCATTTGAACAGCTCTGCATTAACTACGCAAATGAACGGTTGCAACAGTACTTCAATAACCATATATTCAAGTTAGAACAGGAAGAATACAAACGTGAAGGAATAGATTGGACACAGGTTGAGTTTGTGGATAATAATGATATTATCGAATTAATCGATGCAAATAAAATTTCAATTTTTGGTTTACTGGACTCGGAGGGTATTACTCCAAATGCGAATGATACTAGTTTTAGAAATAATGTGTATCGTTGACTTACGAAAAACGAAGCGTTAGGAGAGGAAATCCCCGGGACAATTGTGATTAATCATTATGCAGGAATTATTGACTATAATATTGAAAACTTCGTCGAGAAAAACCTCGATCAATTGACCAATGATATTACTGAAGCACTAATGCAGAGTAAAAATAAATGAATAAAACGATTATTTGAAGGTAAAGAAGCTCATGATACCAAAGGAAAAAATAAAAAAGTTGTCAAGGGACCAAATAAATGACAAAGCGATACCCTATCAAAGCAATTCAAACTGCAACTTGATGAGCTCCTACTTATGTTATCCCAATCTAATCCACGTTATGTTAAATGTATAAAGCCAAATTCGTGAAAAGCTCCTAAAATATTAGATTCAATTGATGTAATGGATCAGCTGTTATGTGCAGGTGTTCTCGAGGCGATTAAAATAAGAAAGCAAGGGTATTCTATACGTCGGAGTAAAGACGAATTTTATAAAATATATCGATGCTTGACACCATCGGTAGACGTGAAGCAATGTAAAGATTATACTGATGCCGTGAATAAAATGTTGAAATTGCTCGAAGAAATCCCTGAAATGAAGGAGGCGATGAAAGGGAAAAAGAAAGTACTGCAAGTAGGACACTCAAAGGTGTTTATGAAAGAAGAGATAAAGACAATTTTAGATTATAAGTGAAATAGGATTAAATATATTTATTGAATTCAAAGTACTTTCAGAGCGTTGAAAATAAGAAGGAAAGTAAGGAAAATATTAAATGGAGTAAGAACTATTCAAAAGTATTTTAGAGGGAAATGAATGAGAGAGTTTTTCTTTGATTTAAGAAATGTTACGAAGCAAATTCAAAGAAATTTTCGACATTTTACACTGAAAAAAAGAGTAAAAATTATGATAAGAAAGTTACATGAAGATGAGGTAAAACGACAACGACAAAGAGAAAAGGAATTACTAGAACTGAAAACGAAAGAAGCATTGAACAAGGTTAAATCAGATGAGGATGATGAGGAGGGGCACCACAATAACTACGAAACAAGCATCATCAATCAAAGGAATGACGCAATATTGGGGAATGGAAAAGAAAAATCAGTGAGAACCAATGGATTGAAAAGAGAAAGTTCCACGAACCAAATCGCAAGTGCTACTGCCAAAACACTCATAGAAAATAATATTAATATCTCGAATTATCAAACAGCAAACGAAAGCTCATTGATTCACATCGGTAAAACCGACAAACCAAGAAAACATAAAAAATCTATAAAAACTAAAATATCAACGTCCTCTGAATTCGATTTTGTCTCAAATACAGTCGATATTGAATTAAAGAAAAAACTGGACTCACTTGCGAAGGAACTTGAGCAAGTAAAAACAGAGCGTGATACATATAAACTTCAACTAGAGCAAACTCAAGATCTTTTGGAAAAAGAAAAAGAATTGAAATCGTCCAATGAGAAATCCTCTACAAATTTGAGTATTAATTTAGAAGTTAAGAAGCTACAAAAGGAAATAAATGAGAAAGATACAAATTACGAAGTTCTTACTCTGCAACTTGAGGAACTAACTAAAGCAAATAAATCACTAACCCAACTCACAGAATCACTTAAGTTGCAAGGAAATAAACGCAAGGAAAAATTTGAAAAGGAAACCAACACATGATATCAGCAGATCCAACAATTAGAAATTGCAAAAAACGAATATGAACGCCGCCTGACCCAAGATACTAAAGAAGAGCGAGATAGTAAAGCTTGAATTAATTTCAATTCCAGTTATAGGACAATCAACGAATTAAAAAATGAAAATAAAACACTCCAGAAAAAACTGGACGATTTAAAACTAAAATACTCAAATGAAATCTCCCAATTTAAAAGTCAACTCGCTGTTAAAGAGTATCAGCTTAATAATTTAGACGGTTCTCATAACACAAACAACGAAGAATTCAACGCAATTAAAAAGGAAAATGAGTTTTGTAAAGCCAAATGAGCAGATTGAAAAATCAAACTTGAAGCATTCAACAACACCAAGAGGCTTAACCAATGTAGCTGAGATATTGAGCAAATGAAAGCTGAATTCGAAGAAAAAGTTCATAATTTAGAATTCGAAAACAACTCGTTAAAGGAAGACTTTGAAAAGACAAGTAGTCAAATCGATAAACTTAAAAAAATTGAAAAGGTTCTGCGGTCACAAATATGCGATAAGGAAATTGAAATTGAAAATTACAAAAATTACAACGAGGAAACCCGAGAAGAAAATGACAAGTTAATAGACGAGAACATGCAACTGAAGAAGGATAATTATATTATGAAGTCAAAACTAGAAGTAATTGATGCGCAGTATAAAAGCAAAAACGATTCTGAAATTCAAAAATTGAAAAAAATTGTCGAGGAGATGAAAATAAAGGAATCAAGTTACTGATGTAATATGGAAGAATGACAAAGAAGCTTGAATAGAAAAGGAAGGAGTTGAGAGAGTAAAAAGAAAATGAATTTATGATTGATTGATTTAGCAAAGATCAAAAAAAGTGAAGTTCATTGTATAGAAGGATTAAATTGAACTAATTCCGAACAGTTAAAAGAAGCCTTAAATGGGTTAAGGTCTAAGGAAACTGCCTGATTAACAGAGTAAGTTAAATTTTTTATAAATATGTGAAGTCTAGGGAAAGCCAGCAAAGAAGATGAGGAAATTAGCGATAGCGAAAATGAGAATGATGAAGAGGATGAGGATGACGAGGAATACGATGAAGACGAAGATGGAGAGGATGATGGAGGGGAAAACAATGAAGAAGAATCAGATTAAATTAATCAAGACATTAATTAATTATTTTATATTAAATTATTATTAATTCCTTCTTTTATCAGAAATTGTTTCTTGTCATTTCTTTTTGTTCGAAGAATACTGATTTGAAGTAAAGTGCAACCTTTTCTGTCAATTTATTAATTTAAGCTTAACCTGAGGTTAGTTATCGTTGTATATATTCAAAATAAAAATAAGTTTTTTGATTTGTTTTTCATTTTTATTGAAATCAAAATGTATAGTTATTGCGTTTGATTACTTATATCAATTTTAAGTTGTAAGAAACTAATGGAATAATTACAATATTTCCTATTGATATGTCTCTCTAACTTAATCGCATTCAAACTGTTTATTACTATCGGGAAGTTAAAAGACCAACTCAAAAAATAATATTGAAACGCACATTCGAGAATACTTTATCATTTAACATAATGAAATCAATAAAGAGAGTTTTAAATAAAGTAATTTCTTAAGTGTTTTGTGTTTTAAGGTTTAAGTATATTAGTTCTTAATTGAATTTAAGGGAATGTTTCCTTTGACATAATAGCGTAAAATTCATCAAAAGTTAAATCTCTTCCATTATTGGTTGCGTTTTCTAACAGCTCTTTCAACTCTTCTGATGTGATGCTTTCTCCTAATCATTCAGCGACCTGCTTTAAGGAATTTACAGTTATGGTTTTTGCTTTATTATTTTCGAGGAATAATTGAAAATCTTCTTTCACTTGTTCTCGCGTTTCGGTTTTTTTTTTGTTTTTTTCTCGACCAGACATCTTTTATATGATCTTTATTATTTTAATCAATCAATCTTATTATTATTAAAATATATGTTTATGTTTATGTTTATATTATTTAATAAAATTCTCCACTGAATTGTTCATTACAAATACTATGACGGGGTTTGAGCAACAGGAATGCGAAAAAAGTATTTCTTTGTGTACCTTGAATTTAAAATCCACTTAAAAAATATCGGAAAGATCCAAACAAAATAATTTAAGAAGCTTATAAATAACTTATAATATCTATGATTATATTTGAGATGAAAATAAACAATAAACGGATTATATGATAAGGTATCAAGATAAGTCCTTTTATTTTTGGTTTTCTCTCATTTTCCTTTGTGATTCATCTTGTCATTTTTCTTAGTTTCTTTCCTCCTGAGTTTCACCGCCTTTATTCGTATCTTCTCTTTGTGTTTAATCATTAGTTTCTTTGGTAGTGGAAGCTTTGGAATGTTGCCTTCTCTAACTGAAGTTCAGTTTTTTTTAATTTTAAATATAAATATTAATAAGGAATTAAATGACTCATCCCAAAGAACTCGAATTCCTCTGTCTCGAAGACGGTTTCATTGCCGGACTATCCATATCAATTTCTCCAGAAGAGGTTTACATCGTCTGAAAATGCCCTGTAAATTCAAAGCATAACAAGCATCTCACACTAAATGAATATATAACTCTATATAATGAATCCCAGATAAAAATTACTGAAACACCTCGGACATCCCATGTGAGACACCAAAAAACACACAGTTTATACTCTTCCATCAAGCATTTCCTTTCCCCAATCTTCTCTTGACTTTACATGTTTACTCCAAAATTCCTTAATTTTTCTTATTTTGACACAGAAACAATTGAAACCCTCGTCCAAAAAGACGCACTGCTTTGTTATACATGCAAAGAAAAATTATGTGAAATATGTGTGGAAGATCACTTCCACCATGATCTCGTCGACTCTTCTGAAATAGTTTTAGAATCTGAAATCTTGGATTTCATCCCAAAGTGAAAGGACTTTGAAGAAAAATATTTCTTTTCTATAAAGGAATTAAAAACGAAATTATGTGAAAATGAAGATATCATCCGAGCATATGAAGAGAACTATAAAATTAACAAAGATTTGTTTCAAATCATCTATGTACAATTGTCGATGTTTTTGAAATACAAATATATGTGTAATTATAACTGAATATACAATGTCAAAATATCAATCACACATATAAACTTCAGACTTCCTGTAGAGGAAATGACGAATTGAATTATCGATAATACAACGATCGATCCCGTTCTTGAGTTTTTGCAAAATAATCGAATCTTAGGAAAACTTCAATACTCGCCATTTGATAAGGTGAGTTCGAAAGCATGCGATAGTTTTATTAATTGTATTTTTAAAATAAATGAATGGTTGTTCGGGGTATGTTTCTTCAGCGGAGATATACAAATAATTCAATATCCCGGATATGAAATTGTCCATGAGTTGACTCTCCCTGACTATGTGACTAATACGATATGGAAAGCATTTGTTCATAGTAACAATCATCTCGTGTTTTTCCTTGATGATAATAACAAATGCTTAGTTCTCGATCTGTCAACGTATACAATAATACAAATAATTGAAGTTGAAAATGGGAACTTCACCGGAATCGCAGAGTTGAACAATGGAAATATAATTACGTGTGGTGAAGATCGAACGATTCGATTTTGGGATGTTATTACGTTTGAATGTTACAAGATACTGGTAAACGCGCACAGTGAAAAAATAACACATATCATTGTCAGGAAAGATGGAAGGATATTGACCGCTGGAGAAGATCGTGTGATCAAACTATGGGAAGAAAACGCGAAGGGAAAGAAAGATAGTTGTATAATGTTAAGGGAAAAATTTTGAGTCCGTGAAATGCTTGAACTTAGCCACGGAAGGATATTAATCGGCACATGAGGCTGAGTCTATGTTTTCAATGAAGATTTTCAATTATCCGGAGGATTTGAAGCAGGATTACACTTGATAAATTCATGTTTGGAACTATGGAATGGATATATTGTGTGTACAAGTGGTAACGGTGAAATAAGAATTTGTAATCCTGGAAATGTAGAAATTTCCCAAAAAATAGACTGAAAGAAGAATTTGATTTGTTGAGGAATTATAGAAATGAAGCCTGGTGTTGTTATTATTGGTGGTTGGAATTCCATGTTAGAAGAATACGTTTGTAAGGAGTTGGGAAATATCGAAACATTAAGAAATAAGTAATATCTTACTATATAAATATATTATATATCTTTAATATTTTTACGCTTTTTTACGATGCGAAAAAGATTTCATCAGGTATAATAATGAATGGTTAACTAATAAAAAAGAAAAACGCTTCGAACCCTTATAAAGAGTTCACGGAAACATTTTTTAATTTTGTTGTTGTTAAGACTTATCGTCTTCATTATCTTAAAGAATTGTTGTATAACAATTTAATGAAGTTCACAAAATGATTCGAATGATAGTACTGTTATATGATTTCCAATGTGATTTATTCATTTTTCTTTTATGTTGGAAAATATCAACAGAAATATATAATAGTATTTATGATAGGATACTAATTATAAAAATAAAACCTCAACTACTAAATATAATATATTTAATCACCTCGAACTTCTTTTAGAGAAAGCAATGTTGAAATTCTTACTTATCTCCATGAACTAAACTCAGCTTTACTCTTGTATTTAATATTTCAACAATCATCTGATCCCTAATTTCAAACGAATGAGTAGCAAATATCCAAGAGCCATTTGTACTACTTTTATTTAATCTTCCATCTATCATTTTCCATTCTTTCTTACTGTCATCGTATAATATACTCAGATGCACTTTACTAAAAGACTTATCTTTAGGATAAGACATGCTACACTTTTTATCTCTTCCGATAGTTACATCCTTTACTTTCATTGGGTCGAACACCTTTTTATCCTTGCTATTATTTCATGACATTATTTCAAGTTTATTTCCTTGATCATCTAACGTAGTAATTTGAAAAAGGGAATCACCGATACACACCACTTCACTTTGCCGGATTATTAGATCATATGTATTGTTTCATTTTATAAATCATCATTTATTATTATTTTTCTCTATGTAGGCCCTGATATAATACTTCGATGTTTGAACATTGTAATAAATTACGAAGATATATGGGAGCTTTAATTCTTTATTATAGTTTAATCCGTAGTCGAGTGATAAAGGGGGTTTATCTGTCCCGGATTTGATGCCAAAGATTGTTACGCCGTCTCTTGCATTGCGACCACCGATTAAACCGCCTGCGTTTATTTTTAGTTGTTTTTCTCGAAATCATTCTGAATTCTCATCTTCTTCCAGTATGAGTCAAGGTGCTTTATTTATGTCTTCTTGGGTAATTACTCTTTGTGAGAGATTATCGAGCAGATTTTGATTACTAAGTTTTACATTTGATTTTGATTCTGGTGTCGGCTCTTGCTTTAAGGGAATATTTCCAGTTTGTGATGATGCTTTTGTTTTGATAAGATCGTCTGTAATTTTGGGTTCGGAAATTGGGGTTTGTTTTTCTGGAATCTTATGTGTATCGTCCTTATATTCGAAGTGATTATCATTTGAAATTCAGTCTTCCTTTTTTGAGGGAAAACAACATTTCTATAAAAAGGTTTTCTATTTAATACACTTACAATTCAGTTTTGCATTTTAAAGTTTATTAATTATTTATTGAAGCAATTTAATGAATTCGATATTTAGTAAGATAATATTTGTAGTTTTTAAACATATTTATTTTTTCTTATTTTCACACATTATTAATTGATACACGTGATCGCATTTGTAATTTAGACTTTTATGTTGTAGGCAGAAAATAAATATTCTTCGGGTTATACAAAGTTAATTTGTATATAAGGGAATCTGTTAATTTAGATTGTACCAGGATTATTGGGGATTGGGGATTGGGGATT
>JAWNBB010012818.1:0-11340 GCA_036325645.1 Balantidium ctenopharyngodoni
GGGGATTGGGGATTGGGGATTGGGCCCAATCCCCATTCACCTCCCTATCTCCCACCCATTCCCCCACATACCCACATACCCCTTATCCTCCATCCAAAATACAAATAATCCCATCATTTTCTAATTCTCATATATTATCAATCACAATATCAAACTTATTATTAATCTCCTCTCATATATGTATTTATATATAAATATATCTACAATTTCCCCTTTCCCTGCTCACTCCGCTCCACTCCCTCTTCAAGTCCGATACAACACTATATTCTTCCCAAATAAAATAATCAAATATTTAATAACCTAACCTACAATTTCATATCCTTCACGTACCCACCTACCGCTTCGCTATATCGGCGCGATGATATTCTTAATATTATTCAAGTCCTCATTCACTCATTTATTTATCGCAACTTCCTCGTCGTACACCGACATCTCCTCTTCCACGGGGATGTTTTTTTCCATCGTCGCCCTGGCGTCCTTGGGCGCCTCGATAGCGAAATCAAAAATAAAACTCCGGTTGTAATTAACGTCAATTGTGACTGTCTTCGCGTTTTCGTCATCGTCCGCGTTTTTGCATTTTATTTGTGTGTTGCTATTTAACCGGCTCTCGTCCCCGTCATTCGCGTCGCAGTCCTCGTCGGGACATTGCTTCAGTTCCTTCACGATGAACGAATTTCTTAAATTTATACTGCGGGAGTTGAGCGTGTTGTAGTTGATATCCTTTTCGAAACCGTTGATTTGGTTCGTCTCTGTGCAGGAAGTGCAGGGGAAACACCCGAACGTTGTATTTGATTTACACGTTCATTTAACCAGGTTCCTCCCGATTTGAACCATTCATTCCTCGCTTGACAACAGTGGTAGTTCAACGCTTTGAAGCAGTATCATCGTTCCGAATTTCGAATCGTTATCGCTTATCGTTATCGCGTTGACCCCCAGTTCCAGGGAGCAATGCACTCGACTGACGGTGTTATCCTTGATCCGAACTTCGGTTTCGTGGCTTCGACCCATGGTGATGACGGTTGTATTCGTGAAATTCACGATAAACACTGTTTTATACGCCGCGTTGACACCCCCGCTTCCATGCGTCGGGAGCTTCGGAGTCAGGGTTTCTAACACGATGTAATTCCGGTAGTTCTTCACGTTGAAATCCCAAATTTCATATAGCCGACCGTCCAACCCCTCCGCTAAATCGGGGAACGTCGCACTGCAGATCTCACACTTGATTTGTTTGTAGGTATACGTGATGCAGTTCTCATTCGTGGACGAGCGTCACACTTCCTTCGTCCTGATCCATTTCTGCAGACACGATAAATGGATGTACTTCACCCCCCCGATGCAATTGCAGGGGCTGATCAGCGGTGCCTCCCCCTCGACTTGGTTGGTTCAGCATATTCGACATATTTTCTTCGGGTTGCTCGTCCCGACCTTGCGGGCGCTCCCGATAACGCGGTCCAAATCCCTTTGAATTCACGTCGCGAGGGAGTGGTTCGTTTTTTTTTCGATATGAATGTCCCTGATTTTCAATTGCACCCGGCCCAATTTGACGATGTCGCCTTGGTTCAAGGCGTATTTTTTATGGAGGCTTTGGTTGGCGATGCTGGCACTTGTGGTGTTGTTGTTATTTTTCGGCTTGTTTTCTTTGATCGGGAGGTAGATGCAGTGCTTTGATATCGTGTTGTTGTATTCCCGGGAGAGATAAAACAGGCCGTTGTCTCGCTTCTTTCAGTAAATGACGATGTCGGTGATTCCTTGGGAGGTACCCGGCTTCAAGACGCCCAGTTCGAGCTTGTTGTCGGTGTTGACGGAGATGTATGAAGAGCTTGTTATGGTTAGTTTCTCCGTGGTGATGTCGGTAGAGACGTAGTCGAAGAGTTCGTTACTGTTTTTATTAAGGCGGATGATCTTTAAATGGAGGCTGATTCCCGAGGAATTGGGAGATAAAAAGGAAAATAATTAAAGGTATTTGTCTTACTTTGTTCGTCCTTTGTTCATTTATTATTTAATAATTATTTAGTTTCATTAACGGGGTTTGGGTGAAAGTATAAATGAGAAGGGGGGGAGGGAGGGAGGGAAGGGAAAGAAAAAGGAAATTAAGGGAATGGGGGTGGAATGAAGGGGAGATGAAAGGAATTGTGATGATATTTTTAAATGTGATTGTATGATGTTTTATATGAATAGAGTGATGAAGGAAGATATTAATGAGGAGATTTAAGAAATGATGTTGGATGGGAAATGAATTTGAGGTGAATATGAAGGAGGGAAGGAGGGAAGGAGGGAAGAGGGAAGGAGGGAAGAGGGAAGAGGGAAGAGGGAAGAGTGAAGGGAAGGGAAGGGAAGGGAAGGGAAGGGAAGGGAGATATTTAAAAATGATTTTGATTGATCATCAATTCATCAATTCATCAATTCATCAATTCATCAATTCATCAATTCATCAATTCATCAATTCGTAATGCGTTAGCATTAGTATCTGTTATTATTTGGTTCTTTCTTTCTCCTTCAAATCCAATTCAATGCGCCCATCATCCCCAAGGCAATTCATAATGACATTTCGACGTCCTTGGACTTCGTGTCCACCTCCCTCGGCATTACTCTCCAGGAGCACATTAAATGTTGATGTCCATTTTTGAACCAACCTAACCTGGTGGTTAATGTTGTTTAATGTTGTTTGGCTATCGAAGCCGCGTGGGTCTCGCCCTTGCAACGGGTCGCATTTATCAATGTTTCATTGTTGTTATTAAATTACAATATAACGCGTTATGATAGGCCTACGATACTAAATCACTATCGTAATCAATTCCATTCGAATATCACCGATGTCGAGATGCTTGATACGCTTCGATGTTTCGGTGTTGTTGTTTATCGGAATGATTGTACTGTGGATGTACCAGTGAACGCAATTCCCCTCGGAGAGATGCATCTTACAATGCTTAAGTACTAATTGAGTACTCTTTACAATAACGTCGCTCGATGTTTATTCAAATGACCATTTCATCGAATAAAACTGGTTTCCATCCCATTTTATTCCGGAGCTTTCTATTTGCGCTTCATCAGCGTGTTTCACCTGCAACGCATTCACCTTTACTTTACGCTTTTCGTACCGTAACCACTCAAATTCTGAATAAAACACGCTCAAAACACGAGAAACAAACATTCATCAAATCGTTTTTTGTGCTATTTCATCCACGGTTTCCATCCATCAGATGAGGTAAAATATCATTCCAGCACATTTCATATCCACACCCCTTTCCCCCCTCCATAAACGCGGTCATCCCCGTTTCAAAACCATGTATACGTTAAACAAACTTTCTTATCACGAGCCTTATTTTCCTTAATCTCAACCTCACGTCAAGTCCCTTCAAATCCAAATCCCAAACCTTCCCTCCCTCCAAACACCCGACTTATCCAATCAATTTCACACACACCCCCTCCATCGCCTCCCTCAACATTCCAAACAAAACCCATTCACCACTCCATACCCTCCTACCACCACATCACACGCACACAATATCATCTTAATTAATTAATTATCCTTAAAAAATACGATACATCATCATACTAAAATACTAAAATTTACCTCCTTTACATTATCTATACAACGCCTCCCGTTTCGACCCGCTTTCCGGTGCATCTCTACATATTCTTCAGCTCTTTCAATTGATTTCATATTTTGTTATTTCAGCTCTCCGCGAGCGAATTCGCGACGTTGATCTCATCGGTGATTTTATTCATATGCACCTCGATGTACTTCTTCGACTGAAGTTTATTCTTTTTACTTATTAGTTTTAGGAGGTTTTCCTTGCTCTCGAGGCGATGCTTGTGATTGCCACCGAGCTTTTTCTTCATTGCGCTGTATTGAACACGGGTCTCTTGCGAGCAGGGATGAAGCTGCAACTTGCTTCAATGGCTTAAAAATCAGGTGCCGTCGCTATGATAAGGACCTAATGTCGGGAGTTTACCTTTGTTTCGCCCTTGGTTTAATATCACGCTCACCGGCTGCTTGTGATCGCTGAACGCCCGGGAGATCTTGTCGTGGGAGGTGATCGGTTTGTAGTTGCGTTTCCTGGACTTCGACACGGATGTGATTTGGTTGCAGCGCTTCTGCTCCTGGATGAGCGTGTTTATTTTCGACATGTCACCGTTCTTTTTCAGGGTGTAGAGACTGATCTTCTGCTGGAGTCAATTATTAATTCAGCGGTTCTCCTGCGTCATCGCGGTTTTAATGTTGTATTGGATTGGGTAGAAGGCCTTTGCTTGTATCACGGGGAGGGATCAGGTGATATGGTGGGTTGGTTTCATGGGGTGTTTAAATTAATATTAATATGTTTATATATTTATGGGTGGTGTGTGCTGTTCTCAAGGGCAATGCATAATGCGATGTTGACACTTGTGGAGGAATGTTAAATTGTCGGGGTTGGAGTCGGAGTAAGGGATTGAAGGGTTGGTTGGATATCGATGAAAGACAAAGTGATTAAGGAACAATTCGGTATAAGAAATGTGGAATCGATTATGAAGCAATGAAGATGGGGAAACACAGGAGACCGGGAATGAAGACGGTGTGTTGTGAAGGAAAACGATGAGTGGTATTGAAACTGAAAGACGAAACACGAAACACGAAACACGAAGATATCAGCATCGATCCCGTGATCGGTCCCGCTATCGCGTCATCGAATTCGGGAATGTCTTCCGATATGAAACATACGATATTTGATATACGAAAACGCGGAGATACCGCTGATAACAAAGGGATATCTTGAATAAAACAAATATTCTTCACTTGTGATTTCGAGTTTTATATAGACGAATGCGATCAATGATACTATAAACACGAGTCTGTTTCGACATTTCATTGATCATCGTCGGTTGGACGAGGTTGGTACGGTACATAAAAGTACTTTAATACCGCAGATTCCCCTGCCGGGGAAGGACAGAAATAATTGTTCATGGCTCATGGTTCAAGGCTGATGGTATATCGATAATATAAAATCACAGTGACCACATAGGTTAAAGCAGTACATGCTGTGGAATTTCTGGAGTTGAATGTGGATATTTCGATTATTTTAGGTGCGATATTTAATACTTTATTAACGAGACCGATATTATGTCGCTACGATTGGGATGTTGTCTGGGTGATGACAGTGCTACTTAAATCACCTTCTTCAAATGTATTTAAATATGGGTCGACCTGATTATGAGACGTGAGAACACATTTTTTTTTGGTTTTAGCTTTTGTGCGTTTGAGGCACGTCTCACGTAAAAATGTCCTGTTTCGAGTTAGGTTCAGAACTTGTGACAATGTTCTCTCATAGTTCTTCGTTGCGAAGCATTTGAATTCCTTACCGTGAGCAGACTTCTTTTAGTTTTTCTCGTATGTGTTCTGTGTTCTGTACATTCCCCTTTACATGCCCTTGTTTGCCGCATTGATGAATAGATAATATTATTGCACAGCAGTTTTAAGTGTCCGGAAATCAAAGCAATCCCGCACAATTTTCATTGTGGACAATGATGACGATGACGACTCTTGATTGTGTTTTTTCTGCTTTAATTCCTTTTCCTTCCGCAGGACGCCTTGGTGTTGAAAGCAACTTCTTCTCGTTTTATTTTGTCAATATAGCGGACTCCTTTTCTGGTATGATCCTTGAATCCTTTACATTCTCCAGAGAACTTCCATAAAATTCCTCATCCTCGTTTTTATTATCGTAATTCATAGTCTTTTAAACCCTCAGGACGTGTAATCATTATCACACAATATCAACATCCTTAATAAATATCGAAATACTCGCGATTGAACGAATATGTCCAATGCGGATGTTACCCGATAATTAACACATCAGCCTTGTTATTCTAATGCATCTTCCTCTTCGGTTAAGTTTGGACCATTTCCGTGACACATGACATCAAGGACTTTATGCTTTCACCTCGTCATTCCTCTTGGAATTAATCGATGTGATGTTTATGCTGATCTCGGCGATATCAAAGGGCAAGTGCATTTCTCAAAGGTTTCCGCCGAGTGTAACCGAGACACTCGTTAAATAAATATCTCTTTCTTTTGCTGTTAGTTCCACAGGTTTGATTACCACGGGGAGAACTGATGTTGTAAGTGTGGGATGAAGGAATGAACACGCAGAAGATAGGATAAATGCAATCGAGGATTCAACAACGTTTTTGTATCGAAATTACAATAAATGCTACATGTTATTATATTAAAATCGTATCTCATTGAGGTGTTATTTACGTGCTTTGTAAAATATCATTTCTACCTTTATATACCATAACTAAGACAATAAATTTACGAATTCTTTTTATTTTATCCCAGACACATCAGACACATAAGGCACACCAGATACACCGGCACACCTGGTACACCGGCACACCTGGTACACCAGACACATAAGACTCACAAGGCACAAATCCCGTGCTATCAATGCTTTTTCTCCCGCTTTTATATTATATCGTTCGGTAAACAGCAAAACACTAAATAACAGCAATCCATAGTGAACCGTATGATGATCCGAAAAGGTGAAAACAAAAAAACTTAAATGTGATAAAGATCTCATTAATCGCAAGAGAAAAGAAACGACATGTTGCAGATGTACAGATAACCCACTAAGAACGAGTATATCCCAACGGAAATTTGTTAACGTATTTCTGAATATCTCTCCTCATTACAAGCTTCATCACCCTAACAACGATATTCTCCTCAACACCGACACACCAACTCGCTTGACGTGACGATGGTAACCGAGATCTATTCATTTATCTCAATCGCCATGTTAATCCATTCCTGTTTTTAATGCGTTTCCTTTTATCTTCTCCGGCTTTGGTTGCCGGCGTATGTCATACTTTACCCGAGGCAAATGCCGATCAAAGACGCAATTGAGTTTTCTGTCTTTTTTGCAGCTTTGTTTCCCTCGGGATTTGAACAAATCACGTTTCATGTGCGGGATGAGGAAAGAGCGTTTGATCTTGTGAGGCAGGTCCTGGTCGATTAAATGGGGTTTGATAATTAGATTATTGAGGGCGTGGCGTTGTGAGAGACGTGGAGATTATGAAAAGAGGGGAGTTACGGGAAAGGAAGATAAAGAGTTGTATACATGGAAGATATAAGTGAATTGATAATAAAATATTAAGAGGATATTTTGATAATGTATTTAAGTTGATAGGTGTGAATTATTCGCGATCATTTTGATAATAACACATATCATTATGGTCTCTCTACCTCCCTCTCTCTCCTTTGCTCTCCTATCTCTACCTCTACCTCTCTCTCCCTTTCCCTCCCTCCCTTTCCCTCTCTCTCTCTCCTTTTCTCTCCTTTTCTCTCCTTTTCTCTCCTTTTCTCTCCTTTTCTCTCCTTTTCTCTCCTTTTCTCTCCTTTTCTCTCCTTTACTCTCCTTTACTCTCCTTTACTCTCCCTTTCCCTTTCCCTCTCCCTTTCCCTCACTCACCTAACCCAAAACAAATTAAAACACGAAATTAAATTCTTAACAAATTAAATAATAAATCAACCACGCCCTATCCTTAATTATCCACCCCTTTCCAATCACAATTCATCCTATACTGCACAATCCTCTCATTAGTAACCCCACACGCCCTCATCACATTCTTGACAACATAAAACATCAAAACCCCGGTGATAATATACTGAATCATCGGCAACGAGTATATCACCATCAGATAACTTGTCTCATTTATTTCTTCGATTTTCAATTTAACCGTCGCATAATAGTGCACGAGGCAAAACAACCCGAGCCGAAAGATCGAAATATCGTACCGTGTTTTACTGAACATTTCAACCCCGTTCACGTTGATCTCCTTGATATTGTACCTCATATAAATGTCATCGTTCTTATCGAAACTGTACACGTACTCGAAGAGCATTCCTAAGTAAGCGCCCAAGAGTTCAAACAGTTTGAGTGAAATAATATAGTTCTGTTTATCGAAAAAGGTCGACACGGCCGCGTCGGGGAAGCGTGCCCGCATTTGAGCGGCGGCGGAACTCCCGGGCGACTTCACGTTTCCTTCCCTGGTCAGTGTGTATTGAATGAACGTGGTGTACAGGAATCAAAGGACGATCCCGGAGATGGTAATCGCTTTATTTTTCAGGAACACTTTGAAGTGCCTGAAATTGCTAAGATTGACTCCGAAGATTTCGAAGGTGATGTAATAGAGGACGTAGCCTATGCCGATACCGAAAAAAATATTGTGCAGATACTCGAGGTGTTGGAGGAGCCGGATGTACGAGGCATATCCGACGACAATGACCCAAAGTAAAGAGACTAAAATCTTACGATAAAGTGTGTCCTTCTTAGCGAGGACCGCCTTGTAGAAGCACCCGAAGATTAAGAACAGGGACACGGCGCTCGAAGAAGGGTTAGAAAAGGAGGTTGAAATGTTGCATGGGACGTATGCGGTGTTCTGGAGGAAGGGAGGGAGTTCGCCGTAAACAAGGCGGATATTGCTTGAGACGTATTTGCCGAGGGTAGATCACAGAATCATTATGAACGCGCTGAACACGTTGGTATAGTTATACGTAAGGTAAATCATGAAGTGTTTTAACGCGTTTTCGATGTGATCGGTGTAGATGAAATAGGCGCACCGGGCGGGGTCCGTAGTGAAGAAGTATTTCTCAGAGATGATTTTGGAGGGCTCCCGCGCGTAGTGCTCGGTGAGGAACAGGAGAAGGGTTGTGAGAGAAATGAATCATATTTTAATTGGTCGACATCAGGGCTTCGGAGGAGGATTTTGGTGCATTTATTCAATATTTTTTTAATGAGTTAAAGCATATTATTTCGGGGTTTGTATGTAATATTATAAAGATGCGAATGTAGACAGGGATAATGGGGGAAAGGGGTGAATAAAGGGATGACGAGGGGAGAAATGGGAGGATGAAGGATATGTTCAGAGGCAGAGATTGTTTGGGAATGTGAACGCGGGAAGGAAAAGGTTTTGATGGGTATTTTGATTTGTGGATAATGTTTAAGCTTCGTTTTCATCGTCGTTGCGGGTCGATGTACTTGTTTTATTCATGTGATGGTTGTGATTCTTGGAAAGGTGTATCAGCGCGTTGATAAATGATATCTAATATTATTGTTTTCAATCAAGATTATTTTCCCTGTCATTTCACGTGGTTTACTTACTCCCTCGCATGTCTAATCTCCCAAAGCATCCTCCTCCTTCTTCTTCTTCTTCTTCTTCTTCTTCTCCTCCTCCTCCTTCTTCCCCATAGACAAATAATAATAATAATAATATTATTATTACTCTTCCCGGAGATCTCCCATAAACATAATAATAATTTTTAAAATTATTCCTTTTCCATTTAAACCAAAAACTTTATTTTTATTAAAAAAATGGACGAAAACTCGTCCATTCGATTAACAATCGAAACGAAGAGTTTCTTAATAACTCGTACATTTAATTAATTATTTATTATAATCCTCTTTTTACAACAAAAACTCACACGTTTACTTACAAATTACCAAAACTCACATACAATTATCATTAAAAAACTCTTATTTTATAACGAAAATAATCGAATCGTTTTCGGGAAGTCTGGGGAGATGTCAATGTCGATATCGATGCAGAGATATTTGAAGAGTCTGAGAAGGATATCGGATCAGTCGGGAATCCGCGGGAAAAGAGTCGATTTGATATGAAGACAAAAGAAGGTGTTCATGAAAGAACGATCGTGAAAGATGTTGGAATGACGGATGATCCGGGGCAATGTTAACCAAAAGGTGTTTCAAGTGCGGGTTAACACGTTGCGGAATGTTCGTTGTTATGAAACGAATTACGTGAGTTGACGGCGTCAGTTCAAATAAGAGTCGGACATGGAGGAAAACAAAGGAGATCAGGTTCGAAGATAATGCGATGATCTGGAGCTAAGTGGACGTAGGAAATCGTCTTGATACAAAACGATGATGATTTAGATTATATTCGGAATCAATTATAAACAAATTAATTTAATTATCATTTGTTTTATTAAACGGGATCAAAAAAGGGACATGTCAACAACGTTGTTATTACCAATTGAGTCAAGCAAATCG
This sequence comes from Balantidium ctenopharyngodoni, assembly GCA_036325645.1. Classification (NCBI taxonomy): domain Eukaryota; phylum Ciliophora; class Litostomatea; order Vestibuliferida; family Balantidiidae; genus Balantidium; species Balantidium ctenopharyngodoni. The sequence goes on from JAWNBB010012818.1 coordinate 10,041, forward strand.
AAAGACAGCACTCATCGTGCGCTTTGCCTTTGTCTTTGTCTTTGCCTTTGCCTTGCTTTAAAAAATAATCTTCTCGTACATTGACTTCACTCTCTCCAAACAACATCGATAATAATTCAAGGCCTTGTATCGAAATGAAGTTGCTTGAACATTCAGTGACATTCGATTAATTGGCTTTCGCGATTTAGGTATTACCATACCCAGGTGGTAAATAAAATAAAACCATGACAAATTGGAGAATTTATCTGGATGATCCGGTTGATATCATATCATTTCCTGTACACTTTTCTTCACGTCTTCCAAGCCCAGGAAGCGTTGGGACCTCATCAATCGTGTCTTGTCTCTTAAACTCAAAGGATATCAAAGTCCCAATGCAAATGTGAACTATTCACTCGTCACACCCGTTGGATCCAAAACCGCTGATCGATTATTTCCTCTTCGATATCAACTCAATCCATCCCTTCACTAATACATTGTAACATTGCAATCCAGCTTCGTTACACAACTGAGCAAGCCCAGCACACCTACCCAAGAATATTCTCCTCCCCTTTCATAAAACAACATCCTCAGCTTGTATCATACACACACAATTTATATTTCAAAGGTATTACTTTGTAAAACACCAATAAAAGACTGCAAAAGAAAAAAAAATCGTAAAACCATTTTCACAAATCGAAACAATAAAATGCAATTCCGTTTCAGGGAAAACAACGAGAAACAGCTTCTTACCCGTCATCTAATATATTTCGCCTTTCATATCCGCGAGAAACGAGGCAATTAAAGTAAATAAAAATATTTAAAAATACAAAGCTCTTACTATTAAATCAAGCGATTAACAAGTCCTAGTACGAGTACATCTGTGGATATTTCACCGATTGAATACCACAAATCGCATATCAAATGCTATTCTAAGATCAGCAAAAGGTGTGCAACGATAGACAGCGAAGTCATAAAAGAGTTAAAAGAAGATATCGAAGCAGCCGAGTGAGCAAGAGTGTGAAGTCTCCTAATTGAAACGATGTTCATAACAAGACTTCTGTTCTTCTGTGTGTGGCGTTCGCTATTGATATCTTGAAGATCTTAGTCGATCACCGATCGTTATGTATTGCGGATGAGTTTTAAATTGCGAGGAAATGTACTTGTGTTGTTGATAAGTTATGAAATAAGAAATTATCGATTTAATGTAATATCGAATTGAACTTATTATTAGATAATAGTATCTTTTGATTGTGTTTGTGAAGGGTTGTGAACGTAGTTAATATGATTGGGGATTGGGCCCAATCCCCAATCCCCAATCCCC